>CAUYSK010019771.1:0-23481 GCA_963575035.1 Avahi laniger | reverse complement strand
CACTGGCAGGCAGGTCCCCAGCCTAGGCACCCCAGCAACTGCTGCGGTGGAGAAAGCTGCCCCAAGCGGTGGAGTGAGGGCTTTGGGTGCCTTTCCATGCCCTGGGGACTGTTGGGTCATCAACAGAGACTCGAAAACAGTCACAGGGCCTGCCCTCCACGCGCTGACGACCGTGGTGGAGAGAGGCACGTCCCAGGTGTGATGAGAGACAGGGCCTTGTTAACACCACGATGTTTGTTTACAAACCCTTATTCTGATGAAAGTTCATTGAAAGATACATAGGAAATATAGTAAAATGCAAAGAAGCAAAAAATTCCTGTGGTTTCACAACCCAAAACTCATTGCTGCTTGGAGAATGACTTGCCAGACCTCTGCTTACGCGGTGCACGTGTGTGTGCGCGCGCGTGCGTGTGCATGTGCACATGCTACACACATGACCTACGTATCAGCCTAAGCAGGCGCTCTGCCAGTCCCCACTCCGCCAGGGCTGGCGGTCACCTCGAGGCTTCTGCTCTCAGACATAATTTTCAGCCTCGCTGGGATCGGGCTGAACAACTGTTTCATTACTGCGCTCTCAGCAGACACGTTTCTGGGGCGTTCCTTGGTGCACCTCACATCCGTGGCTGCCGACGGGTGGGACTGCAGAGAAGTGGGAAGTTCCTCAGCTTCTCTGAGTCTGGTTCCTTCCACCACTAGTGCTTACTGAGCACCCGCTGTGTGCCAGGAACTGCTCTGCTCCCAGCGTGCCCGGCCCTCTGCCACTGGCACTCTAGTCGGGGTGGACAAGGTCACGCAGTACCTGAGGGCTGCTGTGGAGGAGGCCAGCAGAGGGACTGGGGTGACACAGTGACGAGGACAGTGAGGAAGTGACTGCCACAGGCTGGCACTTGCCGAGTACAAAACCCGTGCTAGATGCTTTACTCCTCATGGGCTGGTGAGAGACCGGCTCTGAGACGGACAGTGACGTGGAGGGGGTGAGACTGACCACCCTGAGAGCTGTGGGGGACGTCGGGGTTTGACCAAGGGAGAGAGGCGGCACGAGAGCATGGAGTCCTGAGCTCAGAGGCTGGTGGGCGTGGGGAGCGGGGTGGATGCAGGGGGCCACCGTAGCGGGGAGAGGACGGGATCGCTGGGCTCTCTGGTCAAGTCTGTGCGGGGTAGGGAGCAGCAAGGAGCATGGATGACAGCGGGGAGCATGAGGACACTGGAACAGAGGCTGGTTTGTCAGGTTGAGTTTCAGATGCTGGTCACGGCCAGGAGTGGACACGGGGGAGGCCTGGGCTCTTCAGGGTCTGTCTGCCTTGGGCCTTCCCACCCCAGGGCCTGCCATGGAGGTGATGGGGGCATCAGGGGTGAATACTGGCTGGGGGAGGATGGGGAGACTGGCAGCTGCCAGACAGGGACAGAGGTTGGAGGAAGGAACGAAGGGGACGTGCATGTGAGTAGGGTGGGGGCAGCTGCCACCTGGGTTCAGTCGGGGGCGGAAGCCTGAGCTTTGGGGTTGCCCTGGTGCAGAGGTCTGCCCAACCACACAGAAGGTCACGAGATCATCCTGGGTGTGGTCAGAGGGGGCCAGGGAGCGTGGGTGCTGGGCCCTGCCCTGAGGTGTGCACAGCTGTTCCTCCCGATGACCAGGTGGGTCGGTCGGTGGAAGATTCTGCCTGGAGCTGGGGAGGCCTCTGGACTACCCTGCCTCACCCTAGACTCAGTGATGATTGCTGCCCTTAACAGCCCCTCCACCCTGTCCCTCTCCTGCCTTCCCAGGTGGACATCACCACAGTGCTCTGTGCCAGCCAGGCCCTGTGGGCCTCTGCTCCCCAGCTGCACCCCCTGGCACTCCCACAGCCCACAGCCTCCACCGTGCTCTGGCCCTGCCCGTCTGCTTGCTCCCGGGGCCTCGAGGGAAGGCAGGGCCAGGCCTCCCTCCTGGTGCACATCCTGCCCTGTGAGAGCCTTGGGGCCCCAGTTCTTGCCGTCGTGGCAAATTGGGGAGGCACCTCGTTATTCTGGGCCTCTTTTGGGCAGGGCTGAGGCCAGGACCCAGCTGTAAAACAGGGTGAGCTCCATCAACACTCTCCAAGAAGAGGGTCCCAGGGGGCACCACAGTGGGGTCACCTCACTGAATCCTAGCCAGACACGGAGACCAAGGCTCAAGGCTCGGGGAGGGTGAGGCCAGCTGGGCCGGTGGACAGGGAGGGGCGGTGGAGGCTATTCCAGCACTGGGGCCAGGCGGGTGGAGACCTCACTGCTCTCTTCTCCCATGCACCTGGCTGCAGGCAGTCTGGCCAGGCGGCAGCAAGCGTGCTTGTACACGCTGCAGTTCGGACACTGCCCCTGTAGCGCTCCGTGGAGAGGGGATCTGATGGATTAGTCCGGCTGTTTTCCGAGGCCGGCTGTGGCTGCTCTGCTTTCCCTACCCAGCCTGAGGTGGGGCTGCTGGCAGGAGGCTCACACTGTTCTCTGTTTGGCAGGTAAAGGGCTGGATGTGCTGCAGGAGCCAGAGCAGCCGGAGGCAAGGGGGCTGCAGGGAGCACACACAGCACCAGGGACTGGCCCTCCAGCCGCGCTTAGCAGCATCGCCACAGCAACCAGAGACCAGACGGCAACAGCCTAGACAGACACAAGCAAAAAGCAGACGGCTTCCCACCGTCGGCTGAGGACAGGGAATGACTATGGCGAATCAGGCCACGCTGCTGACAAGGGAGGTGGAGTGTCACTAGAAGGGAGGGGCGGCCACCACCCGCTGCACGGAGCACCATGTGGGCCAGAGCAGAGGCGCTGGGGCAGGGGCTGCGGTGTGGCTCTGCCTTGCCCCGCTGGCAGCACTGAGCACTTCCAGGGCAGCTGGGCTCTCGAATCTGTCGGGTGCACCAGCCGCGCTTCAGTGTCCCCCACTGCGGCCGTCCCACCCAGAGGCCAGGCAGAGCAGGCAAGAGGGAGAGGCCCCCATCCTGTGCTCCGCATCTGGGCCCGCTGCTGCCAGACCATGGGATGTCGGCAAAGCTCAGAGGAGAAAGAAGCAGCGCGGCGGTCCCGGAGAATCGACCGCCACCTGCGCTCGGAGAGCCAGCGGCAGCGCCGCGAGATCAAACTGCTCCTGCTGGGCACCAGCAACTCGGGCAAGAGCACCATCGTCAAGCAGATGAAGATCATCCACAGCGGCGGCTTCAACCTGGAGGCCTGCAAGGAGTACAAGCCCCTCATCATCTACAACGCCATCGACTCGCTGACACGCATCATCCGGGCCCTGGCCGCCCTCAGGATTGACTTCCACAACCCCGACCGCGCGTACGACGCCGTGCAGCTCTTCGCGCTGACGGGCCCTGCCGAGAGCAAGGGCGAGATCACACCCGAGCTGCTGGGTGTCATGCGGCGGCTGTGGGCCGACGCCGGGGCCCAGGCCTGCTTCGGCCGCTCCAGCGAGTACCACCTAGAGGACAACGCGGCCTACTACCTGAACGACCTGGAGCGCATCGCCGCACCCGACTACATCCCCACCGTCGAGGACATCCTGCGCTCCCGGGACATGACCACGGGCATCGTGGAGAACAAGTTCACCTTCAAGGAGCTCACCTTCAAGATGGTGGACGTGGGTGGGCAGAGGTCGGAGCGCAAAAAGTGGATCCACTGCTTCGAGGGCGTCACAGCCATCATTTTCTGTGTGGAGCTCAGTGGCTACGACCTGAAGCTCTACGAGGATAACCAGACGGTGAGTGGGGCCGGGTTTTCCTTTGCCTGTTCCTGCTGTCATGGGCTCCCGGAAGCAGGTGCACTTGTGGGGATGAGGAGAGGCTGGCCCTGGCACGTGATGACGAGTGAGCTCAGGCTCCCTGGAGGAGGCATCGCTGTGGGCAGAGGGCTTGGGGCTGACTAGGCTTCAAGGCAAAGTGAGGCGCCCATGCCAGGCCCGGGGACCGTCCATGTGGGTCTGCCAGCCGTCCTGCAGCAGCCAGTCACATGAGTTTGGGCAGTCGGCGCTCTAGGCTTCCGCTGTGCTCTGAGGCTCTGAGGTGTCGTGATTCCTGGCCCTGATTTAGGGGCTGCTTCATCTGTCAACTCCAGGGCAGGCGTGGTGAATTCCCTCGGTGCCGGGCCTGGCTCCCCAGCCCATCCTTTGGCAGGCTGTGCCCTCAGGTGTGCTAGGACGTGGGAGGGTTGGTCCCACGTTTCATGGAGGGCTTTGGCCTCTCTGAACCTATCAGCACCATGTGTGGTTCTGGGTGGAGATGTCCCAAGGTGGCTCTGGCAAGTTGGGTGGGCCCATCCTCAAGCTGTGCTCAGAGAGCAGAGTGTGAAGTTTGTAGGTGTAGGGTCATGCGTATTGCTAGGATAGAGGGGCTCCTGGTGGGCAGGGCCAAGTTGGGCCCTCACAGGTTCCTATGAGACTTCGTGGCTTCCCTGGCCTGGGGCCCTCCTCCAACCTAGGTGACCATGCTCTAATAGACCCTTGGAGTTCCGACACCCTCCAAGTGACCACAACACCCCTGGGGTCCACAGAGGAGACCCAGCTCACCAGGCAGGGACGAGCATCAGCTATGGCTACCTTCCCCTGGTTGCAGATAGCGCTGCTCTCATGGAGCTTGTGGGCCCTTGGTGCCCAGGGCATGTGCCCAAGTCACCTCCATCTCAGTGCAGTGAACAGACAACATCCCATGCCTGAAGCATGCAGGGTGTGGAGGCCACAGGGCGAGAGAGGACAAGGCCGGGCCAGGCCTCCATGGTCAGTCTATGTGGCAGCTCGGCAAATCCATGAAGCTCCTGCCAGCACTGGTCTCCTGCCAACGTGTAAGTCTTGGGAACGGCAAGCGAACCGTGCGAACATGGAGCCTCCACCATGCTGGGAGACGAGGGCCCAGCCGCACCATGGAGCACTGGCATCTGGGGTCATTCCTTCCTGCACCCGATCCTAAGGCAGGCTTCATTCCCAAGGGTTCTAACTTTGGGCCTAGACGGCTCCAGGCTGTGGCCCCAGGGCTAGGAGCCTGCATGTTCTGGGCAGAGAGGATCTGTGGCCTTCCTCAGGCGGCTTTGGAGGCAGGGCTCACCCCTCCCCTCCATGCATGGAGGCCTCCCTGGAACTGTGCCCAGGTGTTGATGGTATGGCTGGCAGGAGGGACGGGCATGGCTGCATGCAGACGCTGCATCCCCTGGAGGTGGGGCACGCCTGCAGCCAGCTGCGGTCCACCTCCCAGCGCTGTGTCTGCGTGTAGTCTCCAGGGTTCTGACCCCTCTTACCCTCTGTCTGCCCCACTTCAGCACCACGTGTGGTTCTGGGTGAGGTCAGGCTCCCTTGGGGAGGCATCGCTGTGAGCAGAGGGCTTGGGGCTGACTAGGCTTAGAGACAAAGTGAGGCACCCAGGCCAGGCTCCAGGGACAGGCCGTGCAGATCTGCTGGCCACTGTGCAGCTGCCCATAACAGGAGCTCAAGCAGTCGGTGCTCTGGGCTTCTGCCCATTTCTGCTGCTTTGCCCTGAAGCCTTCCCGGTTCGGATCTGGTGGTCACCTCATCTGTCAACTCCAGGCGTGGTGCCCTTCCCGGCTCTCCGGCCCTTTGGCAGGCTGTGCCCACAGGTGTGCCAGGACCCAGGAGGCAGGATGCCTGGGCCCTGGGTTGGCCCCATGTTTCATGTAGGGCTTTGGCTATCACCTCTGCTCTCTGAACCTGTCAACGAGGAGATGGCCCAGGTGTCCTCCTGGTGGCCTTCCAGGCTCTGTCTGGCCAGTGACTACCACCTTGCTGCCTCTGTCCTCTCTCTGCTTCCACCGTGGTCAGCTTGCTTCACTCCCATAGTGCTGCTCTGTCCTGCCTTCAGCTTGTGACCATCCTATCCCCTGTCCCTTCAGGTCTCATCCCAAATGACACCTCCCAAGGAGGCCTTCCCTGTCTGTAGCCCTGTGCCTGCATGGGCCCCGATGGGCTGGGTGCCTGTCGGCTTTGCATCTCGGGGCTCCCCTCTCCTGGTCTGCCCTGTGGGGAGCCACAGTGGGCAGCCCTGGGCAGAGACAGCAGCCGCTGGCCTGGCTGTGGGGATCTCTGTGAGGCTGTGGGCATTCAGGGCATTTTCCAAAGGGAAGGGTTGGCAGCCAGGCGGGCACCCCCACCACCATCACCCTGGTCTCTGCAGGCCTGGGGAAGTGATTATTCACCAGAAAAGGAAATTCTTGATGAGAAACCCAAGTGAGGCTGGAAATTCACTGGATTCCAAATGGTTCTGACCTTTCATGCTCTACCAGTATTATCTAAGGATGGAAAACAAACAGGCTACGAGGAAAGACAATGCCCTCCCGTGATTCTGATCCCTCCTGCCGGCTGGGCTGGCCCCCGGCGTGGTGCCAGCAGTGAGGACAGCCCACCTCTTCCGTGCCCGGCCCTCCCTCCAGCCGGGCCAGGGCCGGCACAGAGCTGCCACCCTCTGCCTTCTCCTTCTGGAATGCCCTGAACTGTCCTCCTTGGGCCCTGTCAAAGGCAAATCAGCCAAGAACAAGCCATGCTGGTTTTTGCAAAAGCCGAATGAACCTTGGGGCCAGCACTAAGGCTCTGGATGTGGCTCCTCCAGAGCCCTCCTGCCTTTCTGTGCTCCCAAGGCCTTGTCTTCCCTGATGGAGGCTGGCAGTGCCTCCCTGCCCCCACTCCTGGCAAAGGAGCCACAGCCCCCCAGCCCACCTGCTGGCTTCTGCGTCAGCACGTTGCCAAGGAGAACGTCAGCATGTCTGGGCTCCCAGGCGTGAGGGCTGCAGTGAGCACAGGGCAGCACCGTGAGTGGAGGGGAGGCAGCTCCTAGGGCTTCCAGGGCAGGGCCGGGGCAGCCCCCCGACCTGAGGAACCACGCCCATCTTCTGCCGCATTTCCCACCCTAGTCCAGAGGATCTGATGGATCCTCAGCCTGACCAGGGCCCCACCCTGCAGTCCTGGCAGGCACCCCAGTGCTCTAAAGCTCACCACCCCCATGGGGCTCCCCCAGACAGCCTGGGAAGCCTGAATACAGCCCAGTCACGTGTGGGGACTTTTCTTGGGCACCCCCCTTGACTGATCCTATGGGGCGGCAGCACTGTCTGTTATCTCTGTCAAGGTGGAGACACCGAGGCTCAGGCATAGAGACAGTACTGGCCGGCTACCCATCCCCACCAAGTCCCCTGCACGAGGACAGCTCGAGTGGCTATGTGCTCTCACCTGGCAGGGGCTCTGTCCCTCTTCTTTGCATTCACACAAGTGTCAGTTGACAGAGATAGTCACTGTGTGACCTCAGCAGGACTGTGGAAAAGGAGTAGAGAAGCCAGCACCCACTGGCCCACATAGCGGGATAAACTCAGGTGGCTGTGACCAGCGGGACAAGGTCCTCGTTCCCCTCACTGGAGGCACCTCAGGCATCGGGGGACCCCGAGCACCCCTGCAGGGAGTCTTGGGGCAGTGTGGGGGAGGCAGGCACCTGCCCACCCCCTGCCCGTGAATCGGCTGCTGGACAGCAAGGGACTCTTCAGGAGGCCCCGACTGGAAGGGCTGTTGGTAAAGTGTTGCATATTCTCATGTGGGAGCCCACAGGGAGCTCCCTGCCCAGCTCCCGATGGAGCTGTCAGCATTGCCAGCCCTGTGGCGGGCCATGGCGGGCCTGCTGTGTACCTGCTGTGCAGACACAGGCCCGGGCGGGGAGCCAAGCATGAAGGTGAGCCCGACTCTCCTGGTGACACAAGGAGCCAGGGACAGGAAGACAGTCACACCACCACAGCCACAGCTTCATTTCTACAAACTCTTGTGCTGCCAGTGACACCTTCCCCCTCTTCCCAGAGCTGGCAGGCAGCTGGTACGAGGGGTGTCCCCATTCTGCTTTCACCTAGGGACCTCAGTGGCCACTTGGGCCCCACAGGCAGGCTGGGCTGCCACAAGGCTCACCGTGGGATACCTGGAGTCCTTGCCATTTATCCAAGGGACAGCTAGTCAACGTGTGTCAGCGAGGGTCTCCAGGGGGACGGATGGGACACGAGGATATGCCTTTAGGCAGGGGCAAGTTCTGCAGGTGCTGGTGTTTCAGCACCCAGACTCCAGGCAGGTGGCCTGTGCTATGGGCAGAGAGCCTGGCGCACAGTAGGTGCTCAGTGGACTCTGGAGTGGGTAGGAGGTGGGGAGGCTTGGGAAGAGCTGGAGTTCCAGGGCCCTGGCTTCTGGGTGCAGAGCTGCTGGGACACTCAGACCTTCCGGGGGAGACCCCATGGGTGCCAAGCTCTAACAGAGGTATGTGCAATGTGCACTGAAGAGCGGACTGCCTGAGGCTCTCCTGCAAACACAGCGTGTACCTGCCACCCTAGCACTGTGCTTTGTCATTTAGCCCAAAAAGGGAGCTTGTTTCAGTGCTTTAAAAATGGAATTTAGGCTGGACATGGTGGCACCCAGCACTTTGGGAGGCCAAGGTGGGAGGATCGCTTGAGCCCACGAGTTTGAGACAAGCCTGGGCAACATAGTGAGACCCTGTCTCTACAAAAAATTTAAAAATTAACTGGGTGTGGTGGCATGAGCCTGTAGTTCCAGCTACTCAGGAGGCTGAGGCAGGAGGATCACTTGAGCCCAAGAGTTTGAGGTTGCAGTGAGCTATGACAATGCCACTGCACTCCAGCCTGGGTGACAAAGTGAGATGCTGTTTCTTAAAAAAAAAAAAAAAAAATGGAGTTTAAACAGTTGTGTCATAAAGTGGCACGTTAAAGGTGGCACAGGGTGTCTGCAGTTAAGGTAGGCTTTCGCCTGTTGGTAACAGCCGGTTGTGTTTGTGCAAAAGGAATAACAGATGGGAAACAGCCAGCTGTGGATGACACCCTCCCCGGCACACCGGGGCTCACGTTCGGAAGGCGCCTTGCGTATCCTTTAGTGCCCTCAGCCAGCCAGCTTTGCAAATGAGGAAACAGGCTCAGAGAGATTCCCTCACATATCACAGGGCTGAGTCTCTGGCCCTGGCCCCCGGGGATTCTAGCGGTCCCCTCCCCACCCTACCAGCCCCACATCCCGTGGGTGCAGGGCTGCTCTAGGGAGGGCTGGGGGGCTAGACTGGGTTCCACCCTGGGGGCTGCTATGTGGCCAGCCTCCCTTCGGGTGAATGGCACTGCCCCCTCCCCCACCTCCCTAGCCCAGGCGGTGGTAGGGCTGCGGGATCCCCAGCAGAACACATCCCCACTGCCTCCTGCTCCTGGCCCGGATGAGGGCAGAGCTCCAGGGTAGTATCCAATGCCGAGAATCGAGCCAGAGAGGCCTGCTACCGACCTGCCAGGAGCCTGCTGCCCTTCCCTCACCACATGCTAGTCTCCCAAGCATTTCTTCCTGATCCCACCATATGCCAAGGACACATGCAGTTTGTCTGTGACACCTGCAAGTCGATGACCCTGGAGCAGCAGAGACCTCCTGACCAGAGCCAGAGGCAGGGCTGGGCCAGCAGAGGGGCCTGGGTTCCCCAGAACTGTATGGCCTCCAAGGCAGCACAGCTCTGAGAGGCCCACAGGAGCAGGAAGCAGAGAGGGCCAGGCCCATGGCAGGGCCCTTGTGACACTTCCCAGGGCAGGCACAGAGCTGGGAGCAGACCTCGGCCAACTGCACAACCCGATCTCCCCAGCTGGCACCCCCACAAAGCTTGTTTTTCCTGACATGCACCCATAGCTGGACCGCCATTGGCCTGGAGGTGCCACCAGCCCTTGGGAACAGCCCCTCCCTGCCTTCAGTGCAGGCTCCCCATCCATGGGCCCTGGGTCCCTGGCTCCATTGCCTGGCACTCACCCCTGTCTTAACTGGGGCTGTGGCCATCTGTTGCTCACCTCAGGGGGCCTTGGGCCACTCTGAGCCTGTGGTCCCCACTCAGCGAATGATGGGGGTCTGCCCACCCAGGGCTTCCCATGAGTCCCTGTGGGGTGCTGGCTGCAGCCCAGGATTGGCAGAGGGAGGGGCAGGGAAGGGTGGAAGGGGCAGCATCCCGGCACCTATTTGAAGCCTTTGCTGGCACTTCAGGTCCTTGGGTTGGGGCCTTCCTCCCTCTGCTCCCCAGGGGACACAGCCACGGAGGCCTCTATCCTCTTCTTGCGTCCCTCCTTCTCCGTCATACTGGGAGCTTCTGAGAGCAGGGCCATTTCTTAGCCTCCTTTATGCTGTGGCTCCTGGCCCTGGGTAGGTCGTTGGTCGTCGTGAGCTACAGGCAGGAGGAGGCAGGGCACTGGGCTCGGGCTGTCCTCACACCAGTTCCTCCTGCGTGGGCTTTGTGTTTAGCACCCACCTCATCTTTGTAGAACTTGGCTCTGTCATTCAGTGCACTAGCCGTCCTTCCATGGTGGTCACCTCCTGTGTCACTAGAGGCCACCCCCTGAGCACAGGCTGTCACTGAGCACAGCTGGGCCGCAGCCAGGACACCAGCCCCATTGCTCTGTCTTTTCCACCATGACGACATTGCCAGATGCCTTGGCAGAATCTGCTGGGATGTCCATGGTGTTCCTCAGATCTCTATTGGACCCAGTGACCCCACCATGACAGGTCAGCCAGCTTGGGCTCTGACGGGGGTCCTCCCTTATAGGCAGGTTGGGGTCAGTCCCTTGCCCTAGTGCCGACGAGCTGGGAGCGGGGAGAGCAAATGAGTTCTCTGGGCTCTGGGCTGGGAAGCACTGGCTTCCTCTGCAGAGGAAGGTGCTGAGGCCCAAGGTTAGGCGCTGGAGCTGGCCCTTACTGGCTCATGAAAGCCAGTTTTTCAATTTTTAGGACATTTGTGAGCTGTTCGACGTGATATTCGTGGTTTCAAATCAGCCAGGTGGGAGTGATTTCACTCCAGAAATTGGCAGATGCCACAAGTCAGTTCTACTCTCCCAACCCCCACCGTCAAGCCAGTTGTTAAACATCTGCCAGCACGCACAGCCGGTGACTCCCAAGCCTGGGCTGGAAGAGCCTGCGCAGGTCAGGGTCAGTGACTGGTGTGTCAGAGGAGTCACCGTAGATGTCTCTTTGAAGAGCCAGTGTCCTTGTCTCTCAGTCCTCCTCTCTGGTTCCCAGCTCTGGCCCTGTGGCCACATGTGTTTATCCCATTGGAGAAAGGGAACTTGCTGGCGTGGCTCCACGCTCAGCCTGGCCTTCCCTCCCGCTCTCCCTGGGCAGATTTAAGAGACCCCACGGCACAGAGAAGCAGGCTGAGCTGGGAGTTCTGCTGTCTCTCATTGGCTAACACGAGACTTCTGCTTAGGCTGGGGGCCACGCTGTGTCCTCTCCCTGAGAGAGAACAAGCCCTGTGACATTCGGGAAGCAGTCCTTGCACACCTAGTATGTGCAGGCGCTGGGCCCAATGAGCTCATAGCCTAGGGACTCAGATGGTCCTGTCCCTTCCTCCCTTGAGGCGTGGACAGCTGGGCATGGCATCGAGCAGCCCTGGAGCCTCTGAGTGGCCAAAGAGGGCCTCAGCTGGCTCCCTTGCTGCCACTAACACTGGCCCCTTGCTGGCCTTGAGGCCGCCCTGTGAAGCAGCAGGAGCAGGCGTGGATGGATCGGGGTGAAGGAGAGAGCAGTGGCCGACGTGGACATTGCAGATTCCAGTCAGGGCTGGCAGGGGGGCAGCCAGCAGAGGCAGGACCAAGGGGACCATTCGGGGGTCCGTGGAGAGCAGAATACCACGCGCTTCCCTTCCCTGCATGGAGCACCGAGTACACTGCAGCAGAGGCCAGGGAGGACCAGCCGGGGCAAGGTCACATCAAGCAGGGCGAGGCCCCCGGTGCCCCGGTCCACTTCCCAGCGTGCTGCCTGAACCCCCTGTGGTGGCGGAGCTGGAGTTCAGGCCTGGGTCTCTGTTGCTCCTCAGCCCATGTACCTCCTGCTGTGCCGTGGGGATCACACTGGATGCTCTCGACAGTGCCCCTCCGAGTCGTAACCAAGAGCTTCAGGGGGGAGCTGTTTCCCGCCCCCATCTGCTCAGCCTGCACAGGCCACTGGGTAATTAATTTCCTGAGCGCATTAGCTCTGCTTGTTACGCACACATGAGAACAGCTCTGGGTTTTAAGACACAGATTATTATTGTTTTAAGGGATTTGTGTAATCCAAGAACTGAAAAACAATTTTCCACTTATCTAGAACAGACTCCTGGGTGGAGGCTGAGAGTACTGAAGGCCTCCCCAGCTTGGGGGCTCCTGGTGACTGACATAGATGGGAGGGCTCTGCCACCCAGGGGAGTGCCACAACTTGCCCTGAACAACAGCGAGGGCGGGGCCCCACCAGGGTCACTTGCGGCGCAGCGACGCCTCTGTGCCGACGCACGCACGCCCCGTTCACCCATCTGTAGGGCTCCTGGGGCCCCTGGCTCCCACGGTCTAGAGTTTGTAGAGGGATTGGAAGGACAGTCAGCTGGGGGAGCAGCCGGTGTTGGCTAGGATGGGGTGAAAGGTGCCCGACTCCGCAGAGGACAAGTTCAGACTGGCCAAGGAGCCTGGGCTGCAGCTCGCCCTAATCTTTCTGCATCCCACTGTGGTGACCTCCCCTTGGCTCATGCACTTTCTCTAATTTCATTAGTAATGAAACCACAGGCAGCTAGGGGCCCTGAGCCTCATGTCTTAAGGCTCCCAGCTGAGGCCCAACCAGGGCCACAGCCCCGCACACCTGTTTTTGGCCTGCAGTGACCTCAGGAGATGCCCAGCAGCGTGTTAACTGAGGAGATCCAGCTTAGCCTGGCTGGATGAGTGACCTCGGGCAAATCCCCACCAGCAGGGCCACCCAGCCTCAAACAGCGACAGGTGGGAGCTGGAAAACCTGTGACCTGCTCATAGTTCCCCAGAAGCCACAGGCTCTGGCTCTTGTGTCCCAGGGCTCCAAGAAGCCAGCTGGGAAGAGACCACTGTGGAAACAGGCAACCAAGGTAGCTTCCCACCCACAGCCCACCAGGAGAGAAGTTAAAAGGGAGCCGTCTGCGCCACGTGACCCTGAGTTCAGTGCCTGCCTGGCTCCCAGGACCATGTCCTGCTTTTCTTTAGCCTCGTCTGCCGAGGGAGGGGCCCGGGAGGTGAGAGGGCACAGTCCTGTGTCTGCCGCGCGCGCCTGACCCCTGCTCGGCCTCGGCTTGGACAAGCTCGTCTGGCCTTTGCTTCCTCAGCTGTAAAGGCGGACTGGCGTGGCCCGAGGTGGAAAAAGTGCTTGTAGAAGAAACAGAAAGCCTGGCGTGGGCGTTTTCATCTGCCCCTCTGTGGTCATGAGCAAGTTTGAGCCTCAGGACAGAAGGACAGGGTCGTGACAGTATCTGCTGTTAACCTGTGGCTGCACTGGGCCCCCCTGGGGCTCCAAGCTCCAGGTGTCTTGCTGTCACAGAGGAGAGTGCAGCTGTAGAGTTTAGACTTTGAGGGGCTCAGCATGTCAGCAAACCTCTCCCAGCCCCAGCAGCCTCACTTGTGGCTGGGAAGACTGGGGATCCTTAAGGGCCTGCCAGCCATTTAATTTTCTTCTCATAAGACACTGCCACAAGCCCCAAGGGAAGAGTGAGTGGGCTGAACCCACGTGCAGTGTGAGGCCTGCCAAGGCCAGTCCACCACAGAGCAGGCCCAGGCACCGGGGCAGGCCTCCTCCACCAGTTCCAGCCTGGGCTGCCCCAGACTGGGCCTCAAATGCTCCTCAGGACATGCATCACAGAGGGACAGAGACCCCCACTGAATTGGGAATGGGGCAGCACTCGCCCGGCAGACATCCAAGCCTGGGCCTATCATGCTCTCCTCTGACACTCAGACCTGGCAGACAGGTTTTTTGTAGCCCAGCTCTGTGACCAGCGTCCTGGCCTGGGCATCTCAGAGCAAGGATGCTGGGGAACTTCCAGGCCTGGCACAGGACGATACCTTCCAGGGACTCTCAGCCCCGCTGAGGGCAGGAGGCCTCTACCCAACAGTGAGGAGCCCACAGGGGCTAAGGGCTGATTGAGCCCTACTCCCGGTGGGCCTGCCCCCTAGAGCTGCAGGAGATGCCGTGTGACCCCAGCCTGGACTCAGCGGGCTGTGGCCATCGGATGCTGACCAGCCTGACCTCTGGGGCTGCCTTGTCCCTGCACCGTGTCCATGGTCCCACCCAGTGCTCTGTCCACAGGCACAGCTGCCGAGGCGGCCCCTGACGTCCAGCCCTTGTGCCCTGGCCACCCCAGATCACTCAGTGCCAGCTCTGTCCTTGGCTCATCATAGTCCTTTTGCCTAGACTATCCTGCCCACCTGGGGCCTGGCCTGAGTGTCACCCTGAACTGTCCTGTGTTCTCCCCCCAACACCACCTGTCCTGGGAGGAGATGTGTGCACAGCCTCGGGGGCGATGCGGGTGAGGACGGGTATGGAGGTGGGTGAGGTGTTCTTGGGCCCAGCCAGGAGGCAGTGACACCTGAGCTGCATGACCTGAAGGCCAAGATCATCCTCGTAGCAAAGAGCATGGGCTCAGGAACTCTCTGTGAATGGGGCTGAGAGGGCGGGGCCGTGCTGGTCAGGATGAGCATCATCGGCTGCCGGACCCGTGCCGAGTATAGGGCACGCCCATGACAGGGACAGCACTGTGAGAGGCCAGTCTGCCTTCTCGTCTGTGTTTTAATTGCTGTTCACCACCCACTTAATCGTTTTTACAAAATGCACCAACGGGTTGCATCCTGCAGTGTAAACCCAGCCACCCTGGGGATGGTCGAGTCCAAGCTTTGATCACTCTCTAGAAGGTTTCATCCCATAAAGTCTCCAGTTGGCTCAGGAGCCTGTTGCCACTGAGGCCTAGAGAGGGGCCGAGACAGCCCAGGAGTCCTCAGTCTGGGGCCATCCCAAGTGGGGCAGTCCCTGCTGCTGGTGAGGGCTTGGAAGTGGCCTAGCTGTGCACTAGCTGCCCCAAGTGACCTCTTAGCTCCTGTTTGTACATCTCGTGACCAGATCATTGACCAGGAATGCAGAAGCTGTTTTCTCTCCTAGAGCAGCTGCTCAGGAAAGGCAGGAAGCCCTTGTCCTCGGCACTGTGACCCCCTCCATGGACTTCCGGCAACTCCTCCAAAGGGCCCCTCATGGCCTGAGCCAGCTGGTGCACTCGGGGCTGGATGAAGCCTCTGGCTCCCCATACCACACACACACGGTCACAGCAGCACCTGGGAGCCATGGAGGGCCCCAGGGGCCTTTGAGAGTCCATCTGGAATGCCCAGGTCCAGGTCAGCCCAACAGCACAGCCCTGGGCCCCCATCCCTCGCCCGGCTCCTGAGGAGTTAGAGTGATTCTCAGAGTACATCATGGGCCCAGAGCTGTGGAGTGGCGTGTGTGTGCTGGCTGACGACAGAAGAGATGGCAACAGGAGGGCCAGAGATGTGAGCAGGCGGCACAGAGCCTGGCCAGGGCATGCCAGGGCACTGCATGCGTGACCTTTAAGCCTCTCAGGCTGGCAGAGGGTCCCCTACCACACAGATGAGGAAACTGCTTCTAAGAAAAGTTGCCCCAGTGGCAAAGCTGGGGTCTTCCGATCTGGGGGTCCCTCCACTGCCTCCTGAGGAGGACCCTTGGCTGGCCACTGCCCAGGGGGCTGGGCAGGCTGAGAGGCAGCCACCCTTGCTGTCACTGAGGCTCACCCCAGCTCCTTGCATGCTGAGGCCACCCAAGGCTGAACTGCCGCGGGAGGCAGGAAGTGGAGCACTCTGCTGTTTCTGGCAGGTTCAGAGCAAGGACATTTCAGGCTATTAGGGCCTGAGCTTTAGCAGCAGCCTGTTATCTTATTTAAACAGCCCTTGCTGTTTGAAGTGGCACCCTAGCCTGTGCTGTTACTATGAGCGCTGCAATTGTCACCAGGCACAGTCGTGGAGGAAGTGGGCACAGGCCCTCAGAGGCTCTGACTTGCACGCGGCGGAACACACCCCTACCCCAGCCTCCGTCCCAGAGAAGCCCTTTCTGTCGCTGGCCTGAGTGCTGCAGGGCTGAGTACTCTGCGTAAAAGGGGCTCCTCCCTGCCTGGGGTGGGCAGTTCCCGGGAGGAAAGCCGACCGTGAGAGCACCAGGTGAGGAAGGGAGAGGTCAAGGGCCCCATGAAACCCTGAGGCCTGGGAGTGTCTGGGGGCTCGAGGTGCAGTCATCCCAAGTTGCTCATCTTTCTGCCTGACTCCATAATCTCCACTTTGGCCAGGCAAGTCCTGTGCATTCAGGGCTCTGTCTGTAGGTGTCACAGCTGGGGCATGGGGGGCGGAGCCAGGGCAGGACCCACGCACAGCGTTCCCTCCAAGAAGCACACAAGCCCACAGGGGAGCACAGCAGTGGTGTTGGAGCCCGGGGCCTTGGGACACAGAACCCCAGGGCAGTGACCCCAGGGTGCTAAATCACGAAGATAAAACCCAAGGCTTCCTCCGCCAAAGTGCAGGCTCAGAGAGTTCCTGGTTGTTTAGGGCCAGAGAGCACTTGCTTATCTATCAACACCTTTCCAGTTTATTCTGCCAGACTGACCACTGAACCATGAGGCAGCAGTGAACAGGGACAGGCCAGCTGTCACTGGAAGGCCAGGCCAAGGCCTGCTGGTGGGGTGGAGAGACCCAGCCCAACCCCCGAGAGCCTCCAGTTGGTGCCCATCACCTGCCCCAGCCACACCCCAGGCTCTTCACAAAGTGCCCTGCCCGCCCAGCCCCCTCAGACCCCCTGTGGACAGACCCAGGGGTGGCTGCCCTGTGCAGGGGGACACACAGGGGAAGAAGGGGGCAGTTAGGCAACCCCGACCCCTGTTCACGGCTGCCGCATCGAATGCCTTCAGCACGCACCGCAGCCCTGCCCTGCCTGCCGTCCACTCTTAGTTGGGCAGAGCTGGGGTGAGCAGTCCCCAGACAGACAAAGCTGTGCTCCCAGGCAGATGACAAGCGATAATAAGACCTGTGTCAGGTGGTGCTAAGAGCTGTGTAGCAAATCAAAAGACAGGCTTGAGATTGACACTGGGGGATACTTCAGATGGGGGCTCTGCAAGCTGGGCAGCTGTGTGGACCCAGGGAAAGAGCAGTCCACGCAGAAAGATAGTACAGCAAGGGCCTTGTGGGGCAGAGAGGGGCAGGAGATGGGGGTAGGGGGGACGATCCTGCCGTGGAAGCCACTGGAGGGCTTGCACAGGGAGGCAGTCACAGAGCAGAAGCAGGGAGATGGGTCCTGATGAGATACCACTGCAGTGGCAGCAGGAGGGAGAGTGTCCCAGAGGTTACGTCACAGGACAGAACCCAGGCAGAGCCCCTGCCGCAATGCTGGGCCCTACACGTGCTGTGTCCCAGGACCAGCACCCCAAGCATGCTGACTCCGGCAGCCCACCTGACGGGCTGTGCCTGCAGTCTGGGTGCCTTCTCCCTTGGCAGAAGTCGGCTCCAGCCACCCTTGGTGGCATGGCGTGGTGCTGGCTACCCCACGTGTTTATGTCCTCTGCCTGCTGGAAGGGTGGTGGCACATGTGTCCCTCTTCTGGTGGGCTCAGTGCTCTGACGTCAGGACTGCGCCTCATTCCTGTCTATCCCTTTAGGCAGAGAGTGCTCTGCATGCAAAAGGAGCTTAGGAGGTATCTCTGAGTGACCACCTGGGATCCAGAGGAAAGGCGCTGGAGGGACACCCGAGGTGTCTAGAGAGGCTGGCCCTGCATCTCAGTGCAAGTCCAGCGTGTCCTCTTAGGAAGAGCAGTGTCTTCACAAGGTCTGGCCAGTGCCTGGCGAGTAGAGGGCACTGGGCCCCAGCCTCATTATTGCCTGTTGACCACATTTCTGTTGTGACTCATTTCATAGTCACCCCAAATAACTGCTGTCTCATGGCTACCAGGGCCCAAGTCTCAGGGGAGAGGTCAAGGAGAAGCAAGGCAGCCCGTGGTGGGCCTGGCAGCAGAGCCCTGGGAGCCGGCCGTGAGTGAGGTCCTCAGGCCAAAGAGGCCCTGAGAGCAGGGGTGCCCAGGGCCTGCATGTGAGAAGCCTGTAGCTGGGCCAGGAGACACAGGATGGGGCAGGATGTGAGCAACGAGCAGAGTGGCTGGGTTCAGGGTGAGGAGGGGAGTGGACGCCACGAGCTGAGGTGGTTCAAGACAGAATGGAGCCCTCCATGCAGGCCAGGCCGAGCCATCAGCCTCAGTATCCCGAGCGCTTGCAGAACCATGGGACAGCAGGGGTTGATGGGCGCAGGGGCCAGGGTTGGGGAGCGGGTGCCACTGCCCTGGCCGGCAGCTGTGGAAGCAGCTTCCCTGAGGGGGGTGACTGTAGCAGCCCCCACCTCCTGGGTACCCCCATTTCTCCTGCCAGCACTGCCCCTCTGTGCTGTCCCTGCACACTGGCTCCAGGGGCAGGAAGGGGCTCACTGAGTCATTAGCTTCGTTAACGCAATTCTCCTGCTCATCATGGCAGCATTTAGATTTGCGGGAGGACGAAGGAGGCAGTGTTAACTAGATAGGACTGGAAATGACCCCGGACAACTGGCTGTGTCCCAAGATACCTCCCCATTTCCTGGGGGGTGGCTTAGGCTGTCGGGGACTCTCCTCAGGCAGCGGCAATGTGCCAGGTAACCCCTTTGAGCCCCACTTTCTACATCTGTAAAATCAGAAGACTGCGAGGAGGCCCACCGTGGCTTCCTCTCCCTGGTGAGCGAGGAGCCCCTTGCAGCCGCTTCTCTGAAATGAGCAGAGCTGGAGGGTCTCATGGCAACCCCGACACACAAGAGGAAGCTGAGGTCCAGAGCCAATCAGGGGCAGCTTTGGAGGTTAACTGCCATAGGTGACAAGGGTAAGACATGCCCTGGGGCTTTCCATTCAATGCTTCTTCAGTAACAAGGATGCCGCTCCTCCCTTGAGAGTCCCATAGCACTCCAGCCAGGAGCAGGTCACCAGAAGGGCCTCCCCCCTTTCCCTGCCCACTGCACTGTCCTTCAGGGCACTGAGGGAGAATTGGGTACCCCAATTTCCAGAAGCCTCCCAACACCCCAAGTAGATGGGCGGTGGACAGCATTTGGCCAGCCAGGCCCACACGCCCCTGTGGAGGGTCCCCTGCCCCAGCGTGAGGATCAGCGGCTTCCTACTGCCATTGGTCTGTGTTGCTGTGTGAGGCTCTGAGGGTAGAGGCGTCCTCCCTGGTTGTTGTGGAAACGGCAGTGAGTCTTGCAGAGGATCGGTGCTAAGCTTAGCAGAGGGAGGAAACAGTTGGCCCTGGTGGCAGCTGCTGTCAGTGACTCCCAGCAGCTCAGTGTTAGGAGGGACCCTAGGGATGGCAAGCACACGGCGGGCAGCTCGGAGGCCTCCCTGCCCACCATCTTCCTGTGGGCAGCTGGACCATGACATTTGTCCTCCTGTCCACACGGGCTCAGCTAAGATTCCATCCAGGTGCTGGGTGAGCTGAGCACAGGGCTCTGCCCTAAGGGAGCCACTTGCAGTGAGGGGACAGGATAACGTTGGGATTCTAGAGCGTCAGTAGCTCAGGCCGCCTAGGGAGGCCTGAGCACCGTCCATGAGTGCCAGCAGGGTGATCCCCGTGCCAGGCCTCTGCCGGGATGAAGTGGCCTCGCCGTCTGCTGGTTCTTGCCCTGCCGCTCTACCTCCCCTCACTGCTGGCCCCATGCATCGCAGGCTCCTTGAGGACAGGAGAGTGAGCAGAGCCGGAGAAGCTGCCCTATGACACAACCGGCTATCCACTGGGCAGGGCTTGTGGCGCAAATGTCAGGCTAGGCAAGGGAGGCAAGTGCACTGGACTCAGCCCCATCTGGCGGCAAAGGGAGGCCCAGAAAAGTCCCGAGTGCTTGGGGCCCCTGCCCCATCCACATGGGGTATGGGAGGACCTGAGGCAGGAAGGTGTCGGGAGAGGCCTCTCCAGGAGGTGAAGGGCAAGGAATGCCGGTGCTGCAAGGCTCGGACGAGTGCCAACGGCACGGATACCAGGCCACTGCAGGGTCCCCTGGGTCACTGCAGTAGAACATAGTGACCACTGTGCGTGAGCAGCTTATTTTACTGAGGCAGGAGCTGTGGCCTGAGGAGGAAGTGACACACCCAGGGTCCCATGCATTTTGGTGGTGGGACGAGGTCCAAGACCCGGGTCCGCCGGTGCCCTGAAGGCCCCTTCCTCAGGGAGCCGGCAGGGCTGTGGGAGAACAGCCAAGTGTCACAGGGCAGACGGCCCAACACAAGCCCCTTGAGACTTAATCCCGTTTGTAACAGCGCCACCCCCTAACAGCACCCAGACTCCAGTGGCGGTGGGCTGTCCTGAGATCCACATGGTCCTGCTTCCAGACCAGAAGCCTCCAGTCCCAGAGCGTGGCACTGGGAGCATGTCCTGGGAAGCCTGGCACTCGGCCCACAGTCCGGTGCCATGGTTCCCGTCCTCAGGCTGGCCAGTCCTTGCCCCTGCAGCACCCCCACTCTGGTTAGTTCTGCCTCCGTGTCGCAGGCCTGCCCGCCACGCACAGCCAGGCTCGCAGCTGCCACCACCACCTCAAGCTGCCTCCCAGGCACTCCTGCCCGCACCCTTTTAGCCTGAGGGTAGGTGCAGGCAGGGTCTTGCACCTCCCAGCTGCCCTGAGACGAGCTTGGAGCCCAGAAGAGGAATAAACCCAGGAATTCCCGGCCAGGGGCTTGGCTGTCACTTCGGGAAGGTTGTCGACGTCAAGCCCATCCCCATGCGAAACCTCCGTCTTGGCCCTTCAGTCAGGGCACTGCCCTCGGCGCCCTCCAGAGCCTGGCACGCTGTTGCCCAGCCCGGGCCTGGTGGCCCAGCTGTGGTCTGGGCAGCCTCGGGGTGGCTCGTCCGTGGTGAATGGGCTCATTCATGTCCACAGCCCAGCCCCGCAGCTCCGCTTCCAGTGTGAGAGCTTCACGGTTCCCACGAACACACACTCAGGCTTCTGCACAACAGGCTGACTTGAGCTTTCTAGACTGTCACAGGACCAAGACCTTGTCCTATGCTGGGGAAACTGAGGCCCAGGGAGGGACAGAGCCGTCCCAGCCCCACCCACTCTCAGCAGTCCCAGCCTGCACCTGCACACCTGTGGGCCTTTCCCCTCCCCTCTGCCACGGAGGCCCAGCTGGCGCGCCTGCTCCTGCGACGTCAGCCCTCGCCCTCTGCCTTCCTGCAGTGCGTCGCTCATCAGAGCCATAGCCGGCTGGTGCTGTCTGCAGCACTGCCAGCTGCTCACAATCACCTGTACCTGGGTGTGGGGACTGAGCTGTCTATGTATGTCTCAGTGCAGCCCTCAGCCACCTCATGAGGGAGGTACTCTTACATGTCTGTTCTACAGGTGGGGAAACTGAGGCTCAGAACAGTTCGGAGCTGGTGGCTGGCCGGGCAGGCGGTTGGGCCCTCATTGGCCATTGCACAACCACAGGCTCTGGTGTTTCATCGGGTCCTGCCTGTGCCAGCTACCCCCGTTGAGAGCAGGGCTTCTGCCCAGGGAAGGGCAGGGCTGTGGGACTCGGCCACAGAGGGGCAGGAGCAGCAGGAGCTGCTGCCCGGCTGGGGTTTCTGGTCGCACTTGCCCCAGGGTTTATGCTGGTTCCAGGAAGAGCTGAAACCTGATGTCACCTGCATTTTATGTGAGATCTCGAGCTTGAGACCCTGGTTGGGCCATCTGGCCTTGCCCTGTGGAGTGGGGCCCTAGTGGAGAGTGAGTGGACAGGGAGACAGGTCAGTGTGGAGCCTTCCCTAGCCACATGGCCATGTCACACGGCCACCACTTGCCCATTCCCAGCACAGCACAGGGCCGGGCCCTCGCCTGGCTGCAGCATGTGGTGAGGCTCTTAGCTGAGGGTACCAGTTCCTCGTGAGTAGGTATTTGCATGTGGCTGTCTGGAACCAGTGTGACACTGGGCTGCATGAAGCCTGGGTAGGGAGGTGACGCTCTCACCACCTGTGGAGAAGCCCCTTAGGGTTGGGCCCCCAGATCCCCTCCTGTGGTGAGGAAGCCAAGACCCAGGGTAAAGTCTGTTCTGGGACATTAAGTGTATTTGGGCCAGTCTGAGCAGGAGCTTTCTTTTTGCAAACAGCCAAGAAATGACTTTCATAGGGACTGTATCCAGCTGCCCGGCAGCTGACGCTCCTTGTTACAAATCTCTGGTTCCCCACCGCCAAGCGGTCAGACTCCCGCCAGTTGCAGAGGTTTCTGACAGGAGGTGTCTCCTCTGCGTTGTTCACATAAACGAATGTGCAGACCAACCCCAGCCTCCTAGGAGGCACTGACTCACTGCTGAGCAGGCACTGGAGAGAGCTGGGTGGGCATCACAGCCCTGGGCTGGCATCACGGGCAACTAATGGCAGATGCCTCTCCATCAGGACTGCTGCTGCACTGGCAGCTGGAGAGGTGACAGTGAGGAGGGGAGGGCTTCTTGCCAGGATGTCATGGGAGTTGGTTCTCAGCTGTGCCCTGGCGAGTCACCCCTCCCAAGGCCTTGGTCCCCGTGTGTGGAATGGGAAGCCCTGCCCCTTGCAGTGGGGTCATGGTTTGCAGAGGCAGCTCCTCTGGTTCCAGGGCCTGGGGGAGAGTCACTGCAGGAGAAGAGGGTGATGCGCCCTCGGTGAGCAGGGCCAGACAACTCCAGAGCTGTCTCCAGCTTTGCCCCAGGGGCCCAGGGCCCCAGTTGAGCGTTGGGAGGATGGTGCCCAGCCCTGTCACACCACCTTTGGGTGTGAGGGTAAAACTTCACCCAGGCCCAGATGGGCTGGGAACGGGGATGGAGCTGCAGCTGGCATGTGCCACAGGCTATGTACACCCACCAAGGGCAGATGGTGCCAGGGGAGCCCCCCAAGGCCACACTAGTTGCAGGCACACAGCCAGATATATACTGCAGGAGGGTGGGCAGGGCTTCTGGAAGAAGGGGCCTTGAGCCAGGCACTACGGAGTGAGCAGAGTGTGAACAGGTTCTGGAGGCCGGGCCTTCTGACCAGCCCTCCCGACCTGTAAGGATCCCAGCCCAGGGCAAGTGCCCACAACCATCTACGACTTCACCACCTGACGGTGCGCAGCCCACACACGGTGAGGGCTCAGCCAGCGTCAGGGATGCCAGGACAGAGCGAGACGCCTAGCTCAAGTGCTGCCCACGCGCTGAAGTGCCGTGTGTCTCTAAGCCCATGTCAGAGCTGGTTGGTGCCCCCCACAGGCTCTCCCAGCCCTGCCAGGCAGGGCCAACCGAGAGATGGGAGGGGGGAACTGGGAATCTACACAAATAGAGGTTGGTTTTGTTGTTATTCTTTGAGGCCCGTCATCTCCCAGGTGCCCACTAAATCATGGCCAAGGTCGTTCCCCATGGCTTGTCCCAAGGAATAGAGAAGAAACCAGCAAGCTGAGCCCCAAAATTCCAGCAAAGCAAGAGGAGCCCCAGATGGCAGCATGAGCCTGAGATGGGGGAGGGTTTGGAGCGCAGTTGACGCTGTCCTGTCGAGGCTGCCACAGCAGTCGGGGGCGTGGTGAGTGCATGCAACGCACCATGCCACCAGGCGGCGTGCCCCGCTTCCTCTGCCCTCTGCTGCCTTGTGAGATACATGCCTCACTTTCATGGTCTCTAAGTCAGGGACCTGAGCTCAGAGAGGTGTCCAGGTCCTC
>CAUYSK010019769.1:0-106552 GCA_963575035.1 Avahi laniger | reverse complement strand
CACACACACACACACACTCCGAACACAGTAACTGGCACCTGGGAGGTATTTAATAGGTATTTGTTGAAGACTGATGGGTGCAAAAGATGAAACACTGACAGCCTTCCACTCCCAGGCTCCTAAGCTGCTCTTAGAGCTGGTCCAACAACTGGGACTCTGTCCTATATTGTAACCATTGAACTAAATGGAGTTGATGAATTTAATATTCTTTCAGTAAGCTTACTGAAGTGTTGCCTTTGTGAATTGCTATGTGCTAGTTCCATGGGAAATAGAGAAATCAAAAGAGAGATTATACAGTATTCCCTCCTTGCCCATGGTTTCCATTTCCATAGTTTCAGTTACCTGTGGTTAACTGTGGTCTGAAATAGGTGAATGCAATACAATAGGTTTTTTTGTTGTTGTTTGTTTGTTTGTTGAGACAGAATCTCGCTGTGTTGCCCGGGCTAGAGTGCTGTGGCGTCAGCCTAGCTCACAGCAACCTGCAACTCCTGGGCTCAAGGGATCCTTCTGCCTCAGCCTCCTAAGTAGTTGGGACTACCGGCATGCGCCACCATGCCCAGCTAATTTTTTTTATATAATTTTAGTTGTCCAGCTAATTTCTTTCTATTTTTAGTAGAGACCAGCTCAGGCTGGTCTTGAACTCCTGAGCTCAAACGATCCACCCGCCTCGGCCTCCCAAAGTGTGAGGAGAATAGACGTGAACCACTGTGCCTGGCCTACAATACGATATTGAGAAGGAGAGAGAGAGAGAGAGAGAAACCACATTCACATAACTTTTATTACAGTGTATTGTTATGATTATTCCAGTGTATTATTATTTTTAACCTCTTACTGTGCCTAATTTATAAAGTAAACTTTATCATAGGTATGCATGTATAGGAAAAAGCATAGTATGTATAGAGTTTGGTACAATCCATGGTTTCATGTATCCACTGAGAATCATGGAATGTATCCTCTGTAGATGGGGGACTACTGTAATATATTATTTACATTCAACATACTAAATATCTTGTTGATTGATCATATTGTCATTACCCTGGACCGGAAACAGTAAGCCTTTTAGTTCTTTAGTTTTGTTCAGTGGTAGCATCTAGTTTATGCAAAACTGGTTTTTCTAATCTGAAAGACTCTTCTGATACTGAAGGTAGATGGCAGAAGTTTGCTTAACCCAGAATGGAAATTGGGGTTTTATGAACTTGATTTTTTTTCTTAATTGGGAATATTTAATAATGATAATTGTGGGCGACTCTCATTTTGGAGCGGTTATGGCTGGTTGTTCAAAGGGAACGTGATGTTTTGAGCTCTAATTTGATGGATATGAATGACAGTCAGCCTGAATAATTCAGTTTCCTGCTAGCTTTCCTGCCATTCCATGCCTTCCTAAAAAAAGAACCAAAAAAGGAATTTTTAAAAACCCAAACCGTTCTGGATTATATTAATTCTTATAATTATTTTCAAAAAGGCAGTTTGACAGAGAGACGTTGTCTAGGACGTTTATATGTGAGGTCAAGCTTTCAACCCATTAATGTCTATATTTTAAAAATGGGATTTTAGTTACCTAAATAATATATGTATTATAATAAAGTCTTGCTAATAGAGCAAGAGAGTTCCCTGGAAAACGGCTGCCTAAAGAATGAGATAAGAAGTGAAGTCGGCTTGGGTTTTCAAGCATCCTTTGGGATGGAAAATTCTTACCCCACATCCGTGGTCCTCAAGAAGTCTTAATGGCAACGTTGGGAAACTTTCTCAATTAAGTGCTTCCTTAATGAATAGGTCTGTGGATACAGGCAAGCAGAGTTATTGGAAGGTTGGATACTATTACTGTGTGGTTTTATTAATTAAATTTATTCCTTTAAAATGACCTTGGATGAAAACAACCACCTCTTCTGTGGTCATGGTTAGCAGATGTTTACCGTAATTCTTCGCTCAGTGAAAAAAATGCCTCTTCCACCCAACAAAAACAGCCACGTTTGCTTGGCTAAATCAAAACTTTGGCACTTGGGTCTTACTTTATATATCATGGCTCCAGTCACACAACCTTTCCAAGTGTGAGGCTTAGATCACTAGCTCCAACATCTGCAGGAGAGCTTTGCTCACAGTGATCTATTATGTGAGTGATTAGTTCTTATACTGTTCTTGGCGTTCACCCTTCCTCATTGAAACCAATATCCTATATGCAAACCTCTCTTTGTTTTTCTTGCATGCGCATGCTAGCCCCTCCTTAATTTTTAAAGCTCTCACCTAGGCCTGTGGCCATTTTTGTGAGGATTTTGATCATAGAAGTAAAGTTAAGGTTTGCCTTTTCCATCTGAGGGTTTGATTTTTCCTGGGCTCTCTCTGAAATAAAAAGCATCTCCTTTCTTCATATTCTGTGTTTGAAAAGTACCTTTTCTTATTGCATATTGGGCCTACTTAACCACCTTATATATATATATATATATTTTTTTTTTTTTTTGCCAATTCCTGTCTTTTTTTTTTTTTTTTTTTACAAGCACTTAGTGATCGGGAACCCAGATAGTCCCTGCCCACACCTGCTGTTCACGGTTCTAATAGGTATTTCAGGACCAGCTCCCTCATCTGTACTGAATTTCCGCAGAGGAGAGTGCCTCTTGCTTTTCGGCAGTGCTGAAAGGAAATACAACAGTAAAACTTTGCTTTTCTTGGGAAGCTCCTCCCTTTGGAATGGAGAACTCTGGGTGGCTCTTCTTATTTTGATTCCATCGCCAAAATAAGCAGGGACCTTGCACAACACCAGGGTAGGAAAAAAGAAGTAATTTTAAGGGAAACATATGTTCATGTTGAGAAAAAGAGTTAGAACTGGACAAGGGATAGTGGCCCACAGAACCGAAGGCATCTTCTTTTCAAGTCAAGTAGGAAACCAGGCTTGATCATTTTGATATATTTCATAAAATAAAAAATAAGTTGCTTCCCCACATCCCCAAGCCTTTTCTTTAATCCAATTACACATAAATCTTGACAGTGAGAAACCAAGGCTTACAGGTCAGTTAATTGATAGATGGTGGTATAAAATGGATCAAATCCTGTATTTTAAGTAATTTTCCTATGATCTTAGCACTAAGTAATGTCCTTGGTGATCACTTGGTTTAAGCTGCCTGCCCTAATCTGAAGTCAAAGCTGAAACTATCCAAATATGATTTCTTATTTGGTCTCACTTTAGAATAGAAAAGAGGTCTGAGTATTAGAATGAGCCAAAGATACCTACTCTAGCTGTTGGCTGATTAGTGGACATATTATTTGTCCTTTTAACTGATTCCAAATAATGTCTGTTGATAGAAACAGAGCAGACACTTTAGGGTTTCAGACTGTTTGTGGGTGGCAGGTTTTGAAAATGTAGCTAATTTGCAAAAAGAAAAAAAAATGGAATAGGAAAAAAGATAGAAAAAAATTCCTTGAATTAAGGTTGATCATTTACCCATTCTCAAGGTAAGAAAATTTCAGAGCTAGGGGAAAACCCAGCAAAGTTCTTCTTTCCTCATTATAAATTAAACACTTGTGTCCTCAAAAATGTAGCTTGTGAAGGAGGTAAGGCCCAGGAGCATTCTGAGTACTGGCCTGTGTCTGCCGTGACAAAGCCGGGGGGACCTTGGATGGGCTTCCCCAGTGGCTGGGGGCAAGGGCCAAGGTATCATCCCCAGATTAGAGAGCCTTGGTTGTGCCTGGAACTGACTATTTGTGTGTGTGGTTCTTTCTTGCATGTTTAAGAAGTACATCCAGAGATCTGTTTAAGACCTAGGAAAAAGCTCAGCTCTTAAAGAGTCCTGTTTTCCTTGAGTGCTGACACCAGTGGATTTGGAAATTGTGGCAGGGTAGATCCAAACTTGTATTCTACCTGCTTGATTCAAAGAATCTAATTGAGATTGAAAACCTCGCAGTGGCGCGGGGTGGGGAACTTGCCTCTTTTTGCCACAAAAAAGTATGCAAAGCCAAAGTGTAAGATTATCCGTAGATGTCAGGTTACGGTTCAGCTGTTTTCAGCTGGTCTACTCCTTTCCCCCCAAAGGCGTCAAAAGGTACCATCAGTAGCACCTGAATCATTTCACTGTTGGAAAGACTAAGTTTAAAAAGAAAATACTCAGTATATGTGTGTAAGGAAAGGAATTCTGAGTTAGATTTCCTTTCAGTCCTTGGAGTAGGCTACATTCTATTGTTTTTCTGGTGTTTTTGTCCCCCGGTATCACCAAACTATAAGTGGCAATAGATGCCATCTCTATGCTAGAAGTAGGAAGGGCCTTGGGGAAACTGTCAGAGCACACTGGAAATCCCAAAAGTCTTGTTTAATAATTATAATATCAAGTTCTTACATGTGATAACTATTTTTGTAGGCAATATACTGGAACCATCTTATTGAATCCTTAGAAGTACTATGAAGTAGCTACTCCTAGTACCTTTATGTTATGGGTGGAGTAAACTGAGGCTCAGAGAGCTTAGCTGCATTCAGTTGCCTGGGATTACAGAGGAAGTAAGTGAAACTGAATAAGGTCTGTCATTTAGTTAGCAGTGATGTGCCGATGCCAGTTTCCTGGTTCTGATATTGTAAACAGCTATATAAGATGTCACCTTCGGGGGAAGCTGGGGGAAGGGCATATAGGGCTCTTTGTAGTATTTTTGCAGCTTATTGTGGTCTGTAGTTATTTCAAAATTTAAAAATTTTAAAGACAGATACTAACTAGGCTTGGATCCAAGATCTGTTTGCTTTTATAATCAAGATTTCCACTGCTTTAACTTGTTAGATCACTTGACTAGCAAGAAGATGGTCTCTGTTCCGTCTTTCTAGGGCCAGAGTTCCAGGTCTCTCAGACCACATCACATGGTCTCCCATAACTCCCTCATGGTTTTAAGAATAAAGATTAATCCTTGATTTGTAAAATGAATTTATAAAATAGATTTATAATTCCTGATGTGTACATGAAAATACATGTGGACATCTAGAAAAGAGAATGGCCATAGCAAGTCAAAAATTAGTAGCTGGCTGGGCACGGTGGCTCACGCCTGTAATCCTAGCTCTCTGGGAGGCCGAGGCGGGCGGATTGTTTGAGCTCAGGAGTTTGAAACCAGCCTGAGCAAGAGCAAGACCCCGTCTCTACTAAAAATAGAAGGAAATTAATTGGACAACTAAAAACATATAGAAAAAAACTAGCTGGGCATGGTGGCGCATGCCTGTAGTCCCAGCTACTCGGGAGGCCGAGGCAGGAGGATCACTTGAGCCCAGGAGTTTGAGGTTGCCGTGAGCTAAGATGACGCCACAGCACTCTAGCCCGGGCAACACAGTGAGACTCTGTCTCAAAAAAAAAAAAGTTAGTAGCTTTCAGCATATAAATATAAGCCACAAAGAAGTTACATTCATGAGGGTTGTTATTTGTGTGGCAGAAAAAACACTAGTTCAAATTGGGAAAACATATGTTTTAAAGCTGTATCTTCTGCTAACTCATTACGGGATTTCAGTTTCCTCATTTAGGAAATCAGTGAGAAGAGAATCATGTTCTACCAGAAACTTCCATGGATAAATAACTTGGGGACATTCTAGATAACAGAACTTCAAACCTGTGTCTTTACTGAATAGAAGTGATTGCTTTAGAAGTTGCTCAGTCTTATGACTGGAGAATCAAACTATAGGATGTATTGGTAGATTTGTTAACTGGTTGATTAACTCCAAGTAAGTCTGCATTTCAAATCTTTCTTTTTTAATGTAGATGTTTGCAGCTATAAATTTCCCTCTGAGCACTGCTTTACCTGTATCTCTTACATTTTAGTGTGTCTTCATTTTCATTCATCTCACAGTATTTTCTAATTTCCTTTTGATTTCTTCTTTGACTCTTTGGTTTTTTAAGTCTATGTTGTTTAATTTCTACATGTTTGTGAATTTCCCAGATTTTTTTTCTGTTATTGACCTTTAATTTCATTCCATTGTAATTGGGAGGACATTCTTTTAAATTTATTGAGGCATATTTTATGGCCTAGCATATGGTCTATCCTGAAGAATGTTCTTGAGAATAATGTATATTCTTTTGTTGGTAGATGAAAATTTCTATGGATGTCTAGTTGATTAGGTCTAGTTGATTCATAATGTCGTTCATGTCTTCTGTTCCCTTATTGATCTTCTGCCTTGTTCTATCCATTATTGGTGGTAGGGTACTGAAGTATTTATCTGTTACTGTTGAATTGCTTATGTCTCTCTTCAATTCTGCCAGTTTTTGCTTATTTTGGAACTCTGTTTTTACGTGAAGAGTATCTTCAGGACACCAAAAGAAAGCACTCTTGTTATAACACCCACTCTTAGAAATACATTCTGTTTTAGGGCTTAAAAATTACAATTTTTAACACCCTGTGAAAAGATTTAGTTTTATAATGACTCTCTGACATTGATGGGGACATTCAGGCCATATTTGCACAGGTGAAGAGAAATAGGGGATTGGTAGCTTATTTAGTCAATGTATCTTTTTTTTTAATTGTAAAGCAGCTGGTAAGATCCATTTGAGGCCAAATCACCATTATCTTCAGTAGCAGATGACTGGGAGCTTTGATCTACCCAGATCAGTGCTTCATCTCTACTATTCACTTACTGTGTAGACATGGACTAACTCAATACAAACATGACTGATGGGAAGAAAATATGCTTTTTATTTTTTTAGCAAATAGGAATAAAATGCAATTTTCTTGTTGTTGCTAAATCTATGACTCTACAGCCCTTTCTGTGTGTAGTTCATGTGACAAACTCCAGGTGCATCTGTCATACAGAAATTGCTTTTCCCCCAAAATACAGAAATGTGAAATAAACCAATTTGGGCACAAGTAGTGTATGCTAGGTTTACTTAGAATCTGTAAAATGTCTCTGTACACTCAATGTGTTAGGACTAATCAAAGAGAACTGCGTAGTTTCTGCACAAACGCACATACTGCTTCTACTTAGTGATTCTACTGACTGATTTTTTTTTTTGCTAACAATATTATGGCCAAGCACTTAATTTTTTTCTTTTCAGCAGTATTGTAAATTTGTTCTAGACATATATCAGTGGGAGAACGGGAGCGGGAGGTTACACACACACACATATGCATAGAAAGATCATTCCTCACTGAAGGATTTTTTAAAAGGCATTTGTCTTTGATATGAAATAATTCTTTAGCCATTTTTATTATTGTTAACCATATTTTTGTGTTTATCCATGAGCAATAACAAAGTTTAGCCGTGATTTTAAATTCATGGTGTATAAAATACGGTTTTTCAGGAGAGAGTCTGTATGTATACTAAGGACATTTTCTTTTCATGTCATTTATAAGAATGGTCCGTAGCGTCGATTGTTAGTGGAGGAAGCCATGTGGTTCTGTATCTTAACTTTCCCTTGGAAAAGAATTATTGTCTTTGTCACTTTGTTTCAATGTGCGACCTCCCTACCCGCTGGGTTTCCCCACAGCCATCAGCTAACTGCTCTCGCACCATACTGCTGCCAGCATTCCTGGTTCACAAATATGAAGTAAACAGAAAATCTTGCTAATTCGAGCCCAGTAGGAACCTTAACACTGTAATGAGGGACTAATTTTGAAAGCAGAGAGACATCTCTTACGAAATTAGAGCCAAATTTTTAAATGATCTTAAATAACTAATTGAGAGTAAGAATGGTACTTAAGAAAGAGTGAGATACTGACACGTTGAGGAATCACAGCAGAGAGAGAAGATTCCTCCAGGAGCCCTAGTAATTATGCAGTCTTACTTGGGTTGCCACCGATGCTAATCTGAGCGTGGGAATGATAATGTACCTTAGAGGACAGGTTTGTGGTTGAAACGTTCTTGATAGATTTTGACAAATTAAACAGTGGTAAAGATGTTTGGAAGTTATCCAGGTCCTTACCATTATTTATGTCAGTGAACTAGAAATCAGTGGTTAATTTGCAGTTCTTATAATTTTTATGATACTCATGTTGTTGTAAATTCAGCCTCGTGCGGCATCAACTCAGCGGGATACATTTTATGTTGTCAGCTACCTTTTGACATCATAATAGATTTCAGTTGCCAAATCTTACTCGATAGAATAAAATGTGAAAGAGAGCTGAACAGAATATTTGGATCATATCCAGACACGAGTAAACACATGACGGACTTTCTGAGATCAAAAGACTCAGATTGGAACAGGGGGAGAAATTAGACCCTGTTGGTTTCTGTTTTTCTTCTTTTTGCCCTGAACCCATTCTAGCATTCTTTTCTAGATAGGCATCTTTTATCCTGACTCAAAGCTAGTGTGCTCTTTGGTGTGTGGGTGCGTTGCATGATAACCAAAGTGTAATTTGAAGTTATTGATTTTCCACACCTTTTAACTGTTAACGCACCTTTTCTAATGCCCTCTTTATTGCATGGGGTCACAATTTCCGTAGTCTTACATTTTTTACTCATTATGTTTTAGTATCCATTGCATTATTTTAAAGAAAATATTGATATTCTCCCTGGATAATTAAAGACTCAGTTGGAAGGATATTTTGTAGTTGTTTCTTTCTCCATCCTTTTTCTCTAGTTTGTTCAAAATGCCTCCTTTATAATCACCCTCTTCTATAGCACTGACCCTTGTCCTGCTAACAATTGAAAAGGACTGGCGGACACCCCTGCCTCTGTGTCCATTTGTTCTCTCATGTTCTCTGTTTTGACCTCAAAATAATTTCTTTTTAGGCCCTCTGCTCTTTATGTAACACATATTTTTGTAGATTTCTCTTTGATCTGTGTGAATATCTAGCCTCCCCTTTCTCTTATGTCATTTACCCTGCTTAGCAACATTTTATGACTCCATAGGCTGAATTTTCATTTTTACCTTTTCATACACCTCCTTTGAATCTCCTTAGAGGAAATTTCTCTGTAATACTTTCCTGTGAGCTCAGCAGCTGTGCAGGGGTATGATGAGTCTGACCTAAGGATGTCCATCCCAGTGGAAGGAGAACTTCCCTGTCCTCCTTGGGTGTAATTGGGTTACATATCTTAAGTGCCTTGTTTGGAGTGTCCATTTGGCAGGGACTCTGCTGCTCTATTTTACCATAGCCTTGTCTGCTCCCAGTGTCTAATAAATGTTTAATGATAATTGAAATGATTAGTTATCAATCCATAATGGAGAAGAGCTTATTAACCTTTGCTGAGCACAACTACATTATCCTTGAGATAAAAGTTTCTGGTACCACGTACCAGCAACTTGAAATCGGATCCATGGGACTTGCTGGGATTCCTGCTATGTAATGGCATGAAATGTTTCCATGTCAGTTTTCACTCTTCTGGAAGGTGTCTGCCCTTTGCCATTACTTCAAAGAATAGCCAATATTTGTGTGTTTGAGCTACATTAAAATAAATACAGCCATGTAATGTATTTTGGGGGCATGTGCTTTAATTTTTTTATGAAGTAAAACACAATTGTGGAAAACCACCCACCCATTCCCCCACCACACACACCACACATGAATCGGTTCTGTTCCAGGTATCCTATTTTTGCACAGTCTAAATGGTAGCCACTGTCTTCTTGGCGCTTCAGATGTAGCGAATATAATTGAAGAACTAAATTTTAAATTTAATGTAAATTTACATTGTAATAGATACATGTGGCTACTTATTGGACAACATTCATATATATGTATATGTATATATAAGAATTATTTTAAGGTTGACGCCCTGGCACACCACCCCTCAAGTCAAGAAATTGAACTTTGCCGGACCCCCAGAAGCTCCTCCCATGCCCTGTTCCAGTCACAGCCCTTTCCAAAAACGAGTAGTGTTTTCATGTTTATAGTAATCATTTCCCTTTGTTTACTATTTGATCACCTACATGCGGGTCCTGCTAAACCATAGTTTAGTATTGTCCACTTTTTAAAAAGTTGATATGTCTTTTAAATTGCTTAGTGTGCAGGTTTCCTGTCTATTCCTTTCTCTACACTTTACCTTTCGGAGATCGCTGGCCACTTGAGCTGTGGCGTTCCCGAGAGTTTGGATTTTGCTGATTGCGTTCTCAGTCTAACATGTTCCTCTGCCTTCTCTTTTTCCTGCAAATTGGCAGCTGGACGCAGAAGCTCATGTTTGATCCCTTTAGCAAGACTCTGGGTGGTGGTGTGTTCTTTCACTCATGAGCAACATAGTATCTTATTGTTTTTCTTTTTGTGATGTTAACAGTCATTAATGCTCACTGCCTGCATCCCTTAATTCATTGGGAAAGGCAAAATCGTGATATTCTAATTCTACTTGTTAGCTGGGATGCTTTCATTACATAATTGTGTTCTTCACCTACTCTTTGGTTACCAGTGGTGCTGTTCATCTGGATAATACAGGATAAATGCCTGATGTTTCCCGCTGTTTACTGGTTTTCAAAACAGTGAATTCAGGTTCACTGTCATCCTCTGAAAGTAACCATTGCATTTTAATATCCTTATGAACCATGAATTTAAACATGTTAGTAGATTTCGATCTATTGCATTACTCATCTTTTATTGAAGATCAGATTTTCCATCTTTGGTTAGTGAATCTCTTCATGTTGGCTTCTTGGTCCTTCTGATATGACCCTACTGGTCTTTGATAGCTTCTTTGCTCACTGCTGTGACAGAATGTTTCAGATTCACCTTGTATGTGCATGTCTTGAAGTGAAATCAGCCATTTATCTTAGAAACCCTGGTTTCTTTTGGTGGAAATTTGTGTTTCAAGACAATTATCTTAGTGCTAACAATGCTCCTTGTTGCTGGTATGTCTAGGCCTCTTAAGTTCCTCCTGATATTTCCATTTCATATTCAGGCTTTTATTGAACCTCTTATCTATTATATCTTTATCTGCTTACTTCCATGTTGACTATTCTGGTTCTCAAGAACACAGGGAATGATAAGCAGATAATTTCTCATCTGCTTATTTATCCACCTTACACATAAAACAGTCTCAGAATAACAATACTGATACTACCACTACCAATTGTGATTGCTAAGAAGAGTTACACATTTTATTATGTATACTATCCCTAGTATCTATTATTTTTTTCCTTCTGTTAATTATTTTTTTGACACAGGTTCTCATTCTGTTGCCCAGGTTAGAGTGCAGTGGTGTCATCACAGCTCACTGCAGCCTCAAATTCCTGGGCTCAAGTGATCCTCCTGTCTCAGCCTCCTGAGTAGCTGGGACTATAGGCACATGCCACCATGCCAGGCTAATTTTTCTATTTTTTGTAAAGATGAGGTCTCATTCTTGCTGAGGCTGGTCTTGAACTCCTGGCCTTAAGTGATCCTCCCGCCTCAGTTTCCCAAAGTGCTAGGATTGCAGATGTGAGCCACTATACCAAGCCTTCTCTATTAATTTTTTTTTATTTCAGCATATTATGGGGGTACAGATGTTAAGGTTACATATGTTGCCCCCATCCTCCCCTGCCGCCCAAGTCCAGCCTTCAAATATGTCCATCCTTTGAGCGGTGTGCATTCTATTAATTTTTAATGGTTGTATTATATCTGCCTTTTCAGGGTGTTTAGCCCTTTATACTGTACTCTCCGCCTTTTAACCTTAACCTTTTTTTAGTTTTGGTGACATGAGTAAGAATATTCAGTGCTCAGTGCCACTCACTCCTTACATCCGTGTCTCTGGTCATTTTTGTCTAAAGCTCATTTTCTGTTAGATTTTTCAGGAAGGGCTTATGGGACTGTATTCCCTGTATTCTTGCATTTTGACAGCAGTTTTCTATGTCTTTTATACTTAAACCATAATTTCTGCTTGATTAAAATTGCTGGTTCACATTTTTTTCTTTGATCATCTTAAACATATTACTTTATTTTCTTCTGGCGTAAATCTGAAGTCCAGCAATTTTACTAGAATATGTCTTAGTGTTGGTCATTTGGACTAGACATGCTTAAGTATCTAGTGTTTCCTTACAATATATAGTTTCATATTTTTTTAATTTCAAGAATTTTTGTTTGATTTATAGTTTTAAGTATTTGAACAATTCCTTTCCTTTAATTTCCTCTTCAGGGATTCCTGTTTTCTGTATGTTGGATCTTGTTTACCTGTCTTCAATATATTTGACACTTCCCTTTAAATCCTTTTTATCTTCATGTCTTTTTGATTTTTAAAAATTTTTTAATGTTCTTTTAAGGCATTATTTGTTGTATCTATTTGCTATCTGTCCTTTCAGTGTATTTCCTCCTTTCTATAGTGATTTTTTTTTAGATTTATTCTTTCTTCCCACATTTCTCAGCTAATCTGATTTATGTTATTCATTCAGGCTTTGTATGGCTTTATATCATGTTCTTAATGTCTTTTAGCTCATTTTGAAATAATAGGTTACAGACATGTAATGGCATGTTTGTGGTGTGTGCTTTCACTTTCTGTAGGATGTTGTTTTGTTTCTTTTTTTTTCCTTATAACTGTATAGCATGTGACCTCAGATTTTTCTGTTGCTCATTTTTACATGGAAAATGATTTTTCTGAACTTTTAGAATGGAGGCTTGATTTAGACAGATATATTTTGGATTATTTTCTACTACTGGGCTACTGGCCTGCTTTCTAAAAAGCATGACTCTGTTCTCTACTTTTTTGGCGTCCTTCTCTTTCTTTTCTCTGGATTTTCTTTGTGCTTTTCAATTTTAATTCTGTTTCAGAAGTTCTCCCTCAGTGTGGGGTCCTTTGCTAGAATGGAGACCTAGCAGCTCAGTTTTGAGAGTTCATAAGCATTAGATCACTTCTGACTTTTCTTATTTATTTACTTATTTATTTACCTATGTATTTATTTATTTATCTGTTTACCTATTTATTTAAAACAGGGTGTTGCTTTGTCACCTAGGCTGGAGTGCATTGGTGCCGTCATAGCTCACTGCAGCCTTGAACTCCTGGGCTTGAGTGATCCTCCTGCCTCAGCCTCCCTAGTATCTGGGACTACAGGTACACGCCACCACTTCTGGTTATTTTTAAGTTTTTTTTTTTTTTTTAATAGTGATAAGATCTTTCTATGTTGCTCAGGCTAGTCTTGAACTTCTGACTTTAAGCGATCCTCCTGCCTCAGCCTCCCAGAGTGCTGGGATTACAGGCATGAGCCACTGTGCCTGGCCTAGACTTTTCTTAATGCCAGCCCTTTACACTCACTTTTTATTGGAATGGGAAATACCCCACAGCCCTAGGTTCAGGTGATGTTTTCAATTTGGCTCACCACACTTCCTATTTAGTACTTAGTGGCAGTTTAGGGGGTTCCCTTCTCAGGTCCTTCAATGGTCCTATTGTTTCCCTCTGCCTCTTCCCACATGCGCGCTGCTGCTCTGTAGAACTTACGGCTAGTGGTAGCTTTTCCACATCTGTTTGTACTGTAGCATTTGCGGTGATACCTGGTTACCTGATTTTGTTACACATTTGCCCACGAGCTTTTGCTTTTGGTTTTACTCTCTACTTGCTCTGGCTGTTTTTTTGTGGGGATTTGGCAAGATTCAAAAACTATGCTTATACCTTTGCCTCTTTTTTGTAATGTAAATTTTACCTGATGCTTTATAAAGAACATTTTTCCATGTCACTAATTATTGTCCCATAACCTTATTTTTAATGGCTGTGTAATATTCCACTATTATATGAATAGAACCTAATTTATTAAACCCATCTGCTGTTCTTGGGCACTTACATTTTAATTGCTCAGCAATTAATGCTGTTGGGATGGCATTTCATGCAAATTTCTTTCAGCTATAACCTTGTCCACAGATTCTTTACCTCTTTTTCTCCCTGCTTAGGTTTTGTGGATTCAAGTGAACACAGCAAAAGTAGGGCTATTTATTGAGCTTCACACTTTCACTTTATTTTTGTCCTTTCCCATAGTCAGTGTCCATGCTTTTCCAACTAAAATGCTGTGGGTAATCATCTTCTCAAAGTATTTTTTTTCCCAGGTTGAGCTTTAATTATGTGAAATGTTTTATAAAAATGCAAAAGTGGCTGGGCAAGGTGGCTCATGCCGGTAATCCTAGCACTCTGGGAGGCCGAGGCGGGTGGATTGCTCAAGGTCAGGAGTTCCAGACCAGCCTGAGCAAGAGCAAGACCCCGTCTCTACTAAAAAAAAAAAATAGAAAGAAATGATCTGGACAACTAAAAAAATATATATATAGAAAAAATTAGCCAGACATGGTGGCACATGCCTGTAGTCCCAGCTACTTGGGAGGCTGAGGCAGTAGGATCGCTTGAGCCCAGGAGTTTGAGGTTGCTGTGGGCTAGGCTGACGCCACGGCACTCACTGTAGCCTGGGCAAGAAAGCGAGACTCTGTCTCAAAAAAAAAAAAACAAACAAAAAAAAATGCAAAAGTTTCTTACTTCACCATATTTTATATTTAACGAATTGTTTGTATTGACAAGATTAAAATCATAACAAAGTGGAAATGCCCTGAAAACAAAATGTCAAATCATTGTGTCCTTAACCCAACCTTTGCCCAGGGAAGAAGAAGTAGAAAGCAATGGAGAATGTTTAAGCACAGACCACAGAGCAGTGTGTGCTGGGTATACATCAGCCTGGGATGTGATTATTCTGTGTTCCAGCTTTGAAGCATAAAAGGAGAAGGGGAAGAAATTTTTTTTCTTTTATGAGAGTATGTATAACTTCATGTTATTTTCTTTGAAAGGACTGTCTTGTCAAATGAACACATGCATGCTAATAAAAAATCATCTTACTCCACTATCAAATATTAAAATGTTCCTTTTGGTTATGTATAGTATTTTGGAACATGCATGCTGTTATTTCTTCCAGTGGTGCATGTTATTAAAATTATACCTAGGCATCTCCCTGTAACCGATCTCAGTGCTTGTAATGTATGAATTTAAGGGTTAGACCTCAAGCAATGATCAAATTCTCATAATTTTTATCCTTATCTCCCCCACCTGCAAATGTGTTAATCACTTACTGTTTTCCCCCAGTGCTTTGGGGAAATATAGTTTTTTTTTTTTTTTCCTTTCTTCATTTCTTTAACATGCTGCTCTCTGATACCCTGGGGCAACCCTGTGTTGTGACATTTAATAGGTCTAGACTTTGCGAAAGGTGATCCCAGTGTGTGGCCAGATCACCCATTCCAACTGTGTGAGCCATCGCAATCAAGTGGATTGATCAGGTCACGTTCCAGCCGATCCGGTAGCACCAGGTTGGTGCTCAGGTCCGAGAAACCCAGTCAGTCTCAGGTGGACGGAATTGAGAATCAACTTAAGCCAATTCAGCCATTTGAAAACTATCAGATTCTTTTAGTCAATATCATAGCTACCGTGGTTAGCGGTGGATGGGTTTTGCATTTCTTCACTACCGTGTGTCAGGTTGCGTCGAAGACAAGTCTCAGCCAGAATTCTGCGAAATGGGCAGAGGTGCATTGGGAAGGAAGCCCAGAAAATTCATACAACTTGTTCCTTTAGAGCTTGAAGTCCCTCTTTGCCGCCCTCACATGCTCCAGCAGGCATCTCCTCTCACGTGAATGGTGTAGCGAGGAGCAAGCTATAGTATTTTGATGGCGAGGTCGCCAACTTTTTAGTCGAAAGGTGACAGGGAGCTCTCACAGCACCAAAAGGGATCTAGACCCCCAGTGCAGTTCTTCAGTGGGGAGGCTCCTGGGTTTGCCACATTCGTATGCTTCCTTTAATCAAGGGTATTAGCACCCACAGTCTTTTCAGCTGTTCCTGTGTCTTGAACACTATTTATTGCACCGATGAAAAATAATTTCCAACATCTCTAATGCTCGTGAACGAACTTGCTGGTAGAGTTTTAGATGACACTATTCGAGGTACTTGTGTGCCTTACTCTCATGTATGGAGAGGTTGGGGGAATGCCCCGGGAGGGAACATTTTTGATTCAGAAAAATGTTGCTACATCTGGGTAATAAAAATATAGACATATATGTGCACCTGATTTTGAAAGAGCTCATTATAATTAGCAAAAGAGTGAGAGTAAGATTAGAGGTACTTTGAGATTCAGATATAATTCGTCATCAGTAAACACACATGTGCACACATACATACTTAGATATGATAGAATTGAACTCCCCTTTCCAGCAAGTCATTTACTCCGTTTATAACTTTGTCTCAGAAATTGATTGGTGGTCGGATTTCACGATTTGTGGATACATGCTTAAACACAGTTCAGTTCTGTTGCAAGTGACCTTTCTTTTGTGGCCAGGAAGGCTGTTTCAGTATGGCGAGTCTGCCCTATTTCCCTCTTTGGAGTAACAACAAGGCTGTTTACCTTCTCCCTCTCAATGTTTCCCCTCCTTGATCCATCAAATCCAGCCTCTAATGGTTCCCTTCACAGGCATTGCTGAAGGCATCCTTTCGCTTCTCACCTCTGGTCGGGTCTCTGCTTGCTTTGGTTCGGTATTGCCTTGTCTGAAGCCCTGGGAGACAGCATTAACGTGGCGGTTGACACGTTGGATTCAGGTCCAAGCTTTGCCATTCACTGGCTGTATGACTCAGGAGGAATTACGTTGGTGGGCCTTAGTTTCCTCATCTGTTCAGTGGGGATAAGAACAATATAATGTCGTGCCACACACACATTAAGCATTGATTTCTAATGACCTCTTCTCCTCCAGCTGCTTCTTGTCACAGTTTGGTTTGCCGTCTCTTCTCCAGGAAACTGGTTTGTCTGGGGTTCATCTTGACCCGCGTACTAGTCTATAATAGCCCATCTCTCCCAACTCCGACATCCTTGGTTTTCTTCACTTTCCCAGACTACTGGTGGGGTTTAGGGATTTGCTTAAAAAAAATCGACTCACCTAACACATCCAACCAGTGAGCATGACAAGAAGGCTTTTCTCAAGACAGTCATTTAATGAGGGGGCTTTTATTGCATTCTACTTAGACAATCCGAAATCATATGCCAAAGTAGCTGGCTCCAAACTCGCCCTTCCTTCTTTCCATTCCTTAAAAAGACATTTTCCCCACTTGAAGAAACTATTGCAGATTTTGTATTGGAAGGCGGGAGGTCATCAGCTCTGTGCACGAACTCCAGGTTGCCACCAGGAGTTTTTTTGCCATCATTGGGAACTTTATTATAATTATTATGCGATTGTTGTTTTTCATTTGGGCCTCTTTTTATGCTTTTGTCTTGAATTTCTCATGCACTGAGTCATCTTTAGGTATGTACAGGACAACTTTTCTGAATACAGATTCCTTTTTATTAGCAGAGCCTCTCCTTTGCACTGAGCGCTGATCTTAAGGTGATCTGGTAGCAGAAGATTACATTTCGTTATGCTTTGAAGAAGAGGGTAATGGCATAGTCCAGGTACACTTGGCCTCTTCCTGCTAACGTGTGCCAGATTGTTTAGTATTTCATGTTTAAAAAAATGGTATAATAAAAAGGGAAGTTTTGTGGGTTTTTTTTCCTTGTTTGAAAGCAAGAAATAGAGTAATATTGATGCTAAATAAGGTATTTTTTCTGTTCTGAATACACTGAGGGATGTATGGCTGCTATCAGCAGAATATAAATCATCACATTTTTATCACTAAGTGTTAAAGTCCACCTGATATTTGGTACACAAAGAATTCATTTATCAGATGTTCTCCTCTGCCTCCAAACCCCACAGATGTTTCCTACAAAATAATGTCATTTGTAGGAGATTTCTTTATAGGCACTCAGCATAAAGGTAGCTACAAGTGCTATGCTGGTATTGCTGGTCAAACTCGCTTAGACTAAAACCAATGGTCAGACCTGTCCAGGAACTTAAGAAGACGTCTTTCTTATTTTACGCACGTCTTATGGTTTTAAGGTTTCTAAACCACAGAAGGATGCCCTACTTTAGGGCACAGCCTACGCTGGCAGCCTCAGACCTGTCGTGTTTGGTCTGCGTAACATTTTAAAATAATTTGAGTCGGTTGCCAGCATTTAAATATCAAGAGATTACACCTAAAAGAACTCTCTGGCTTTCGTGAGAGAAGTGGAACAACTGTGGGTCCACATTCCCAGTGGGCAGCTATGGCCAGGAGCCGGGTAGTGGCTGGGCTGCACCCTTAGCCGGGGCATGGCCTAGGGGCTGCCGTCCTCCTCTGGTCCAGTTTGCTCATTATCCTGACCCTCTGTCCCTATAGGCATTGGAGTTTGCAACCGCTTACTTTAACATTGCAAAGGGAAAACAGAACAAAATTGGTATTCAGAAGTAAACTATATGTTTGAGTGTGTCTTTTTGGTGGCTCACTTTCAGACAGAAGGAAATACATTTATCTCACTTTTGCACGCTATAGAATTTCTGCAACATGTGTATAATCTCGGGAACATAGTTTTTAAGGAATATAAATAAATATAAGCCAATATAATTGAATGTATGTGGAAGTGAGAAAAATGATAAATTACAGGTATAATTTCTGCTGCTCAAAATGTATCCTAGAATCTTCAAACTGGAGGGGCCGCATGGTAGCATCTAGTTGTTCAACCCTCCCCTTTTACTGTTAAGAAATCAAAGCCCAGAGAGTCCCGTGATTTGTTCAAGGCTACGCAACTAGGAGGTTGTCGTGCTGGGACAGGTTCACTGTGCTCTGTTGCCGACGCCAGTCAGATGAAGTCTTTTTTTTTTTTTGGAGACAGAGTCTCACTCTCTTGCCCGGGCTAGAGTGCAGTGGCATCAGCCTAGCTCACAGCAACCTCAAACTCCTGGGCTCAGGGAATCCTACTGCCTCAGCCTCCCGGGTATCTGGGACTACAGGCATGCGCCACGATGCTTGGCTAATTTTTTTCTATTTTTAGTTGTTTTGGCGAATTTCTTTCTATTTTTAGTAGAGATGGGGTCTCGCTCTTGCTCAGGCTGGTCTCGAACTCCTGGGCTCAAGCAATCCTCTCGCCTCGGCCTCCCAGAATGCTAGGATTACAGGTGTGAGCCACCGCGCCTGGCCCAGATGAAGTCTTTAATATACAGTGTGGAATAGATGGTAATAGAATTTTTAAAGTGCGTTTCTTTGCTACTGTTCCTATAGGCTGAAGTTTTAAGGAAAATATTTAACTTTGTAAGGATTCCACAGGGACTCTCGAAAACTGCTCTGTGTCCCACTCTCAGGCCCTGACTTCTCTGACAGAGTCCAGCCTACTATTTCCTCCACTTTCCTGGGCCTTTCCATGAGATGCTCTGACGAACTTAGCAGACAGCACATCTCAAACTCGACTAGTTGTACACTCTTCTCCAAACCTGCTCAGCTTCCAGTGTGCTTGATCTTGGACATTATTGCCATGGGATAGAAGTTGTCATATTGTATTCCATTTTTTCTCCTTTTGTTGCTCGTATTCTTGGTTTCCAGGTCATATTAATTCTGTCTTAGAAACACCTGCTCAAATGAGCCTTTCCTTTCCATGTTCCCTGTTTCTGTGTTAGGAGAGGTCCCCACTGTCTCCTGATAGGACCATGGCAGTAGACTCTCCACCGTACGTCTTCATTCTAGCTTAACTTCAGTCCCTGTTCTTTGTCATCTCTGTTGGTTTTCATCCCTGACTGCACATTAGTCACTTTGGGATTTTAAAACTTACTGAGGTCTGGGCCCCATGCCCAGAGATGGATTTAATTCAGTTGGGGTAAGGGCTCTGGCATCAGCACTTTTAAAAGCTTTCCAGAGGAGTTCCCATGTGTGTCTCCAGAGCTGACGACCGCTGCTCTACTTTGTCAGCATGGTTAGTTTTCTACAAAACACATCCGATGGGTCACTCCACAGTTGCAGTATCTCTGTTTTCTGAATGAAGTCCAGACTCCTAGTTTGGCTTGTGAGGCCTTCATAATTGGATCCCAGCCACTGCCCCAGGCTGCTCTCTGGCCACCGCATTCCCCATGCCTCGCGTGCCAGTCGCCAAGGACAGTTTGCCCCTGCGCAAGTCTGCGCCTCTGCATGTGTGGGTCATTCCACCTGGCACCCCCTTTCCACTTCAGAAGAACAAAGTCTCCCATCCTTCAAGGATGTCACCCCCGATAGAAAACCTTTCTCCGCTGTCAACTGAACACTTTTCAGTATGTTAAAGTACCTGTGCGCCCTACTCCACTGTCTTGCCCTTCTAGACCTGAGCTGTCCAAAGCTGTCTAAAAGAACTTTCTGCCGTGATGAAAATGTTCTGTACCTACACTGTCCAGTGTGATAGCTGCTAGCCACGTGTGGTTCTCGAATGCTGGACATGTGACTAGTGCAACTGCGGGACTGAATTTTTTTATTTTATTTAGTTTTAATTAATTTAAAGTTAAGTAGCATGTGGCTAGTGACTACTGTTTTGGACAGCTCAGATCTTGACTATGAGCTCCTTGAGGGCAAGGGTCAAATTTTGTTCATATTTTTGTTCCATGTGGCACAGAGTGGTGTTCAGTAAAATTTGCCGAATGACTGAATAAATGATGTAGGAGTGGTATCAAAAATTATCTTTTCTGGTTTACACATCTCCACACACACACACATAAAATCCTACCTATGAGTATAACATGTTATCACATTTGACTTTCATGCAGATGTTATTACCCCATTTTACAGATGAAGAAGTAGAGGATCATAGAAGTTAAGTGACTTGACCACGTCACACGTTGCTTACATTGCTTACATTGTAAGCAACAGATTTCTTCTGATATTTTTACTTCTGAACCAAACCAGAAGAACTGACCCCCAGAGAGAATGTTCTATGGCCTGTGCATGTGTATAGCCCATCTGGTCATTTCATGTTTTCAGAGATTGGCTTTTACCCTTTGGTCACTTCAGTGACACCATTTCTTGAGTGTGGGCTGTTGCTGGCTGGTACCAGATTTCTTGTCTTAACGCCATTACCAAATCTGTCCAGGATTACAGGTCATTAGTTTGACCCATGACAGCTCTTTCTTCCACACTGTTTTGAAGACTGACCTTAAAGTTTGTTTTTCTGGAGGTGGGATGTATGATGCTATTATTAAAACTGAAGTTAAGCAGACCACAGTCCTAGAGAGGGAATGGAATTAAGGTTCCTTTAAGACCTTAATGCAAAGTTGTCTTACAATCTGAAAGAGGTTTTTTGTGCAGAGTCTAAATTAGGCCGCTGTTAGTAGGGGAGGGTAATTACATTTTTGGTGCATAGTGAATCTCAATTCTTATTTATAAGAAGTAGACTTGATTAAATTCTTATAGCTTCCTCGCTTATTCTGTTTCTTTTGCACAGTGTTATGAACAATAGGGTGGTTTTACTTCAAGGGAACGCAAGGTTTTCTGTTCAAATTACATCTCAGTCATTCACGTAAATATCAGCTGTGATACATTTCTTCTGTCTTCAGAGGTGTGAACAAATACTGTGCAGACTCGATCTGCTTGACCGCCCATTGCTGAACCATCATAGCGGGGAGAGGAGCTAAAACCGAAGAAGGAAAAATTGTTGTGATTAGCCTTGTTTACTAGAATTCATCAACTTTATTCACTCAGATTTACTAAGTGCCTTTTACAAACTGGCATACAGCTTAACATGAGAAACTATTGATTAAATAGACCATTATAATAAAATGGAATCATTCCTATATTAGGACAAGTACTGTGTGCAAGTGGAACAGATAATGGGGATAACCTAAAGGTTAGGGAAGGCTTCTTGGAGGAGGTGGCATTTATGCCCAAGTTATTTGGGATGGGCAGGGCATCTCTAGGTGAAGGAAGGCAGAGCACCGTGGTGGGCTAGATCTGCGCAACACTGAGAGATGAGAGTGTGCGGGGTGTAGATGAGTCTCTGTTGATGGTAGAATAGAAGTCAGGGAGCTGCAAAAAATGTGTGACCAAGCAGTGGCTGACATCAAGAAGGGCCTTTCGAGTACCTTGGACATTTCACCTTGATTCTCTAGGCCTTAGGAAGCTAAGAAACTTTTCAACTGGGATGCGATGTACATGTGGGAAGCATGCAACGTTAAGAATCCATATCAATTTTGAGATACATCCCAATGTCAAAAGTATTAAGATGTGAGCCCGGTGTGGTGGCTCATGCCTGTAATCCTAGCACTTTGGGAGGCTGAAGTGGGAGGATCACTTGAGGCTGGGAGTTTGAGACCAGCCTGGGCAACACAGTGAGATCCTAATCTCTACCAAAAAAATTAAAAAAAAAAATTAACTGAGTGTGGTGTCATGGGCCTGTAGTCCCAGCTACCTGGGAGGCTAAGGTGCAAGGATCATTTGAGCCCAGGAGTTGGAGGCTGCAGTGAGCTATGATCACGCCCACAGCACTGTAGCCTGAGCAACAGAGTGAGATTCTGCCTCAAAAGAGAGAGAAGGAGAGAGAGAGAAAGGAGGCAAATGGAAGTACAGCAGGTTGGATCATACATGACAGAAATATTTAAGGAAAAGACCCACGAGCAACAGTAACAAAAATAACCCTTGTCATGGTGGTCTGGGAGCTTTTGGTAAAAAGCCAATCCCACACAGCTCAAAAAGCACTGAGGCCGTTGTGATATCTAAAGTGTGCAATGGTTATTTGAAAGTGTATGTATTTGACAAAGATGCCTGTCAAATGTGATGACAAAAAAAGTTGTGGTGCCAAAGTGGTCAAGTGGTTTTCTAGAAAATTCACTTAATGGCAGTCCCATGGCCCCCAGTACAACCGTAGGGAATATAGTCACTTTTAAATGTTTCTACCCTCTTTTGGATACCATGTAATTCTATACTTTTTATGAATGTCCTCCTCACCCCTAAATTTGTGTGCACTTTCCTAATGAAACACATCTTTACACTCCGTAACCATGTTAATTTATGGTGTATTTTGGTATTCCAAGAAGTGAAAAATGGGGAGCTAATATCGCTTCTCTTTGTTTTACTCTGAAGAGGTTTTTACTACCGGGACCTTGACATCTTCCACCTTAGTTTATCTTTAAGTTATCTTTAACTGGAACCATTTTGTCCATTAGCTCGGTTTTAATCACCTCTCAAAATGGTCAGATTTACAAGCAACACATGACAGAGAAAACACAAAAAAATCAGCCAGCCTCTCCTGACATTCTACAGCAGCCTACGTCTAAATAGTGGAAAAGTTTATTTGCTTTTTCTGAGGATGTGCTAAGTGATTTTGCAGTTTGAGTGGTATGGCCTCCTAGCACTTAGGCCTGCATTTATTAAATAAATTTGTTCTCTAACTCAAGTGTTAAGTGTGTATTATGAAACCTCAAAGCCAATTTCAGTGATTGCAATGTGCAAATATTTTTTAAATTATGTAATTAAATACGACTTGGCCCACAAGGTCCACCGAAGTAATTTATTAATTGAATAGGCTGATTTAATTGTATGTTATTTTCGTTTATTCAGGGCAGTGCCCGCATCTCTTGTAGAGATAGGAGCTTCTTGTGTGCCTGGCACTGGAGGTACAGAGGTCCTCTTCAAGAAATCTTTAGCACTCAATTAAATATTAACCAAGAAGAGGGAACTTGTTCCTTCTGTCCCCGAAACTCTGTTTTGATGTCTGAGTCTGGTGATTGTAAAGGAAAAAGGAAAAAAAAAAAAAAAGAACCTTACAGAGTTATTTGTAATTTACTCTGTTTATCACTACATTATTTTAAAATGAATCATTCTTCTTAATTGTGCCAGTGTACAGGGTTATATAAAATATGCGTATAAAAAGAAACCCCCTTTAATTCAGCGTTAGCTACATCTAACTATGGCTAAAGCCATGCCGTATCTGTTTCCTTAAAATGTCATTTTAAAGGTATTGTGGTTTCAGAGCAGCAGCTGTGACTGAAAAGTATGTAAACTAAGCTGTTCTTGCTCATATCATTTTTATATTCTTATGTCAGACCAGAAGGCTGCTTTAAATTTATTTTTCATTGTGTATTAGTTCTAGAGCCCAGTTTTTTTCCTTCCTTGGGAACATATGTTCTTTAGGACGTGTTATACTCAGGCATTTAAGAAAATAACAATTGTTGAGGGGGGAAAGGTACCAAAATGTTTCATATCTGAGTATTGTATCTGGGGGAAGATCAATTAGAAAAAAATTAGCTCTCACGAGGTAGAATTTGGGGGCCCAGCATCTGTGTTTTAGGAAATGAAAGAATTCAGGCACACTGTATTAAGTCACGTGAAAGGCAGTAACTTTTAGAAGCCCAAATTGCTTTCCCAAAAGGAAAATATTTTTTGTCGCTATTAAATATAGTTTATATTGCTACTTCAGAACTTTTTTTTTTTTCCAGTGGGGCCGTTTACTTACATTCGTAGTTAATATTTCTGTATAGAAACGTCTTTGTCTCCAGAGCCCGCCTTTGCGAATTCCCGTTTAATATGCGGTTGTGGATAAGTATTTGTTCATACCACGTGGTACCCCACACCTGATCAAGTGACAGCTTGGCGTCACGTCAGCCAGCAGCAGAACGTTCTAGCGACTTTTGAGTAATGGTGGCATAGAAGGTACAGAGGTCGGAGGAAACAACGATAATGGGAATTTTTTTCCCTTTCCCATGTATTTCAGCGTGCATAATGCTTCAGCTCTACTGTGCAAATTTGGAACATGGGATAGAGAAATATTCCTTTTCCTAAAGGGTTGTGAAAGTGAAGTAGAAAGTATGAGCTATTAGAATTTCCATGGTAAATATAATTTGATTACATGTGTTGGTAATTTCCCTCAGAGCGCAGGATTTTATGTTGAGTGTTGTTTAACAATGTTATATTTCTTTCCAGCTTTTGGAAACATTTAGCCCTAACGAATCTGCCCTAAGAAGATTCCGTTGATTTGCCTCATTACTGCAGGCCCGTATCCGGGGGAGGGAAGCAGCTTGGGTGGGGGGAAGCAGGTCTCTCGTGGGTCCACTGTTCTTGTCCCAGCCCTCTTGTCTCTTGTCAGGCCCCACGGGGGGCCCAGGGCGTAGGTGGGCCTGGTGGTCCTTGCATCATAGCCCTGGAAAAGTGGCCATAGACCTAGACGGCCACTAGCTACAGCCCTGGAGCAGGGCTCTGGGCAGCCCTCGCTGTGCCTCGTGGCATCCTGGGAAGTTCAGGGTGGCGGCCAAGGGTGTCCTAAAGGCTTAGGGCCTGGGCTGTTTCCCAACGAGTACACAAGTATTTCAGCATTTCAACGCCGTGCTCAGGCGGCTGCTGTGTGCATCAGTTGGACATCAGCCCTGAGTACCCTCCTTTTACCAGGGAGGAGGCTGGGTCTGGGGAGGAGAAGGGGCTCACCAGATTCCAGCCGAGAGACCTGTGGCTCCAGGAACAGAACCACGCTCTCTGGCCTTCTAATGAGATGTCTTTCCATTTCACTTCGTTGCCTCTTAATGAAGGTGTGGAAATATCTCCTCTTGCACTTCAAGCCAGAGTTGATTAAAAGGAATTTTCTTAGGAGCAAAACTGAGAGGCAAACACAATATGCCAGGAGCACGGAAGTGAATGACTTTGTAGAAGAGAGTCAAGCTTGTTTCAGTTCTAGCAGGGGACTGGCCCGATCTGTGGGACACTGTGACTCCTGCCATGCTCTGGCCTCTTCGCCGTTCGAAAGATCCTGCTCCGAAGTCTCCTCTTCACATAGCTGATGTTTCCAGCAGCCACGTTGTCTAGCCGTCGCTGTTCTGTATTAGTTGGGAGTCAGAAGCTCGTGTCCCTGCTTTTGTCCCCATCACCTGGGTGGTCTCAGGCGCACACGGAATCCACTCCCAATGAGGGAATGGCTTGACTAGATCCCTCAAAGTTGCCTTTCGGCTTGAAAATGTTTTCTGTTCTCGATTTTCCTCATGTGTGCCTAATTCCTTCCACTTAAACGGCTGGTTCACACACCTGATGCACAAGAAGTCCAAATCTGGGTCACGGAAGACATAAGAGCTCCTAAGTGGATCCCAAATCTGTTGTTAGGGGACATCCTTGTCTTTTGTCATTTGCAAAACTTGGTCAAGGAATTTCTGGGAAAACGAATCTACCGCTTCCTATTCAGAATGGAGTTTATGCTTTTATCATTATTATTTTTTTCTGTCACTGATAACACTCCATGGAATGGCTGGGAGGCAGTTCTGTGCCTTTTCTCCATCCTAGTGAAGAAACACACGAAAGGTTATATGGTGTGGAAAGTGCCTTAGCAATTAAATAAAAGGCTGGTTCATATAAAGAGGCTTGTTTCTATATGGAAAATATGAGCCCCCCCCCTCCTTTTTTTTTACATGGACCAGGTGTGGATTAGTTCACTGAACCTTTTACCCAGCCGTATTCCTGCTTGTAATTCTTCTGAGGCATAGTTCAGCCAAGTCAAAGAAACATGTTATTAAAGGTGAGCTGAAAGGCATTTAAAAAATAAACAAACTGTTTAAGATCCTAAATCAGTAACAGAATCTATATGCACAGACTTGAAAAGTACAAGAAAATGTGTTTCAATCCCTTTGGGTTCCAGGCTGGATTCTCCTCCTGCCTTCTTTGAAGATCTCCCCAAAATCCTTTTTGGTCACTGGCGGGACAATCAGCGATGCTAACCTTAGACTGTAGCTGTTTTATAACCAATGAGTTGCCTCCACCAAGGTACGTGCGGCCCCCAATCTTAAATCTGCCATTCTCCAGCTGATGTTAACGGGAAAAAATAAGTACTTTGATTTTATTTTAACACTGTGTTTTTTGGGAGTTTAAAATCGGATATAATTTCTCTCTCTTTTTTTTAGCCTGTAGCCTGGCAGATAGCCAGATATTATTAACTTGTAGAGATGGCAGAAAGGAGGCATAGGAAGTTTTGGATTTATTTAAGTTACATTGTCCTTGGTCATAATAACAGCAGCCGTCACTTCTTTTAGCATTCACTTCGTGCCAGGCACTGTTCTAAGCGCTTTGTCGTGTCAACGTATTTAGTCCTCAGAAGCACATTATGCACTATAATTAAGCCCATTTTATGGATGAGCACACTGAGGGACAGAGAGCTTAAATAACTTCCCAAGGTCGGTAAGCAGCAGAGCTGAGTTTTGAACTTAGGCACTTGAATCTGCACTTGCTGTGTTCTGACTCTTCTAGTCTGTACTGTACAGTACTGTATTATATGATACCAAGTTCCACAGCCCAAGGAAACGTTAAGAAATAGAGCTATTTGTCCCGGACATCCTCAGCCTTGCCTGTTTCAAAAATTTTTTTTTCATTCTTCTCTTTCAAAAATTGTACTGTTTTTGTTGTTTTCAGCTAAAGAATAGGTATTGATCATTTGCAGCCTGTTGTACCACTTTTCTCAGAATTATCTTAAACTTTCACTGTGATTGTGAAATTGGGGAAAGGCATTTTTAAAGTAATTTCAAATGTCAGGGGCAGGGGAAGAGAGGCGTTTTGGGGGTGGGTCTTCCTGGCCCACCTTTTATGTGGTAAGCAGCACCTTTGAAGGGGAGCCTGAACCCCAAATTCTTCATAGTAAATACAGTACTCTTTTCAGAAACTTACATTTAGCTTGAAAGAATTACCTCTGCCCCAACCCCTGCTTCTTGACAAGACAGAAAAAGGCGGCAAGTTCAGCAACAGCTTCATCTAGCACACCTCTAAATAGCTTTGTTTCATTGAAGACCACATGCTGAGCTTGTCAAAGTCTTCTGCCCGGTTCAGCCATTCTTGTTTTAGGGGCATTAACTTTCTGCTTGGGGTGAGGGAAAGGGTGTCGAACGTGGACAGCCATGCCAGGCTTCTCCCAAGTGTCCTTCCGCCTTCATCATGTTCTTGGGGAGCTCAGGGGAGCTTTGCAGTCATAAGGAGCACAAGCTCCCTTGCATCGTTATTAGCACAGCCTTCCTAAGTACGGGCTTCTTTCTAGCTAAGGAGCCCAGAGGGTGGCCCCAGCCTGATTCTCAATTACATTGGTGTCTCTAAATGTGATTCCAGTGAATGCTAAAGAGGTGGTGAGCTTTGGGGAAACTTCGCCTTGGGTCAGAGTTGAGTCGAGAAGGGAGCTGGGCTCTGCCCATGTCAGGGAATTGAGGAAGAAAGGCATGGGAAAGGAAATGGGATGAAAAGGTGCCAGGAAAAGTCTCCTCATCGTTTGGCATTTCTACTTTCAGACCACTTGCAGGCACCGTGGGCACATAGCTGCCAAGTTTCTCAGGTTAGAGACTCACAGAGTAAGGATGAGGGCAATACTGGGAAACTGGGTGATCTGGGGGGAAGGATTGTTGGGGTCCTTCCAGCTAGACTGATGATGTGCATGGGTCTGTCTTGGGTGTCAGCGTGCCCGTGATAAAATCTAGGTACAGAGGCGCGTGGGGGGGGGCTTCTTTGTGTGCATCGTAGTTTTAGCCATTGTACATGCAGTAATAGGAACAGAGGTGCTGGACCAAGATGCAGAATGTTTTTGTTAGGCTGACAGGCTGGTTAGCGTCATTCATTCTTATTCATTCATTCATTTATTGATCGAACACCTACCAGGTGTAGCTGCTGTTCTGTCCTGGGATATACAGCAAGCAAGTCAGATAAAGTCCCTGTCTTCATGGAGTTTATATTCTACTGTTTTTGCCCCAAACTGACAATGCTCACAGTCAAAATTAATAAGACTTGTCGTAAACGTAGCTTGTCTGTTGCCTAAACATGCCCAGAAAAACTTAACAGAGTCAGTTTAGCTGCAGATTGGAGCCGCCAAGAGCCAGATGTGGCCATGGGAAGAATATCTTTGGGAACTTGTCATCTGGCTCCAGCTGTGCGAACCCAGGCCTGGTAGGCAGCCATGAGTTGTGTCTGCCAACTGGTGGCCAGACGCTGGTGCAGGCTTAAACAATTAGCAGAAGCCCTCATCCGGTGGCTGGATTCACTGCATGTGTCCTACAGATGACCGCTGCTGTCCAAACCAGGGCACTCTATGGGCAGAAACGCCCAGAAGGGAACCAAAAATTATCCCTTTGAAAAACCAGGCAAAGTTTCCTTGTCCCTTAATGTGGAGAGGGATGAAGGAATTGGCAGTGGAAAACCAGTATCGGTGAGAAAGCAGAAGTAAGCCAGATGTAGCCCCACACCTTGCAAATCTTGCTTCTAACTGAGAACTCTTGCCCGTTATAGAAATGTCTGCCTCTAGCAATGCTCCTACAGAAAAGCAAGGAGTAGAATTTGCCTGTGAGGTGTCTTTTTCCTCAGTTATTAGTTTTTTAATTATTGCCCCTTGATGAGAGGCATTTATGATGATTTATTGATTTTACCCAGAGATTTCCAGCTTTTGAAAGCAATTGGATCCCTACAAATATGCTATAACTTTCAAATATCTGTTATATCTGCCTACAAAAATAAATATATAAGTAAATAAAATGCTCAGCCTACCCACATGTGGAAGATGTTTTAGAAAGATTTTTTAGAAACTGTGGTTTATTGTACCAAGCAGGTCCTACTGGCACACAGAAAAATAATGGATTTTGATCGTCTGTTGTTCAGCAAGCTGCTGATAACACAGTAGTTGCTCAGTAAATGTTTGTAGACTGAGCTGAGTAAGGAAAAGTTCCAATGGACGTGATGACTCGTGAGAGTGGTAATTAAAAATTAGTGCAGTTATTTCAAATAGTAAGCGAGGGAAACAACCCACAATTTAGTGACAGAAAAAAGTAAAGGTTTTAATTGAAATACATTTACAATTTCTTTTTCATATGTCCAACATCTAAAGTCTGGTTATAACAGAAAGCACAAGATGGCAGAGATTGAGGTTTTGACGCGGCTTCTCTTGCGACTGAAGGTATATGTCCACAGGAGAACATCTTTGTCACAGTGAGGTTGTTAGTTGTTTTTCAAAGAAGTCCCACTGTGAATAGGTAACAACGACAACAAAATCACTGAAGTGGGAATAATTTGAGAGATACTAGTTTATGTGTAAAAATCAACTTTTGTGTTCTAACTGCATTGTGTAAATTTGCTGTGCAGGAAACATAAGTGAAGCCATTTGGTTTTGTGGCATTGGTGTGGGCTGGCTAAGGGGGCGGGGGATAAAGTTGGGGCATTGGTACAGTATGAGGAGAGCCAGATGGTTGTATTACACATCTTTTGTGTTCTTGTTTGCTTCTTAAAGCAGTTGCAGAATTTTGCCCTTGGCGATATTTTCTTCGTGCCTGTGTGTTCTGCTACGAATTTGCTTTTGTCAGAGTACTTTGAAAGAAAAGCCTTGCTTGGAAAAAATTTTTTTTTACTTACGTTATAAACTTGTGAAGTCAACAGTGTGTTCATAAAAATACTTTTTAAATGTTAAGTATGTTAGTAAATAGTGGGAGGATCAGGTTTTCTTTTTCCTTAGCGCAGTGATTTCAACCATAATTTATGTCAAATCAGGGAAAGATTTTTGCAGAACAATGAATGTGGAATTGATGATGGATGGAGATAAGATAGATAAGTAGACCAATAGATGGAACAGATACATTGTTCCAGTAGTAATGAGGCCTGATTAGAGATTTAACTTTTTCCATTACTTATAGCAAGTTCTCAGGTTGTGGTTTACCTCTTGTGTTTTATCAGCAAGCCTAACTTGGTGATAAGTTAAGTGATGATGGATTAGAGTAGGTTCGTGGGTTTTGCCTGGGTTTTTTTGGTTGGCATTTATTAAGACTATTATTGTAACACATTGAAATTTGTATTTATTTTCTACTATAAGGAAATTCTATTTTGCAATTACCAGTGGCAAGGGATATTTAAGGTGTTCTAATTACATATAAGGGATGATACTTTATCACCAAATGCTTTTAATAAGGAATTGCTTTGGAGCTGGTTTTTTTCCCCACATCATGATGGAATGCTTCAGAATAATTTAATGTCCTTTTTACAGTTCCAGTTCATCTTTTTTCCTTTGCTCAAATGAGAGAAGAGCAAATAGCTAGGATCCTTGGGTGATGGTTTATTCTCCTGTTGTGTACAGATTTCCAGTTTTAGTTGGAACCTGCAGTCTCTGATGAGAAAACAGGAAACTTACAGTCCTAACCTTATTGAAATCTCTGCCGGGTTTAGTCACAAGTCTGAGGCGACTCTTTCCAATAATGAAGCCATTGTACGCATCATATCTGATCAGTTCTTGAAATGTTTTAGTAAGTCTATCTTACAACATTATAAGAAGATAATCAGCAGCCTTAGAAGGTCCCCATCTGGACTGTAGAGTTCTTTTACTGAAAGATGTTTTGCCTTTTTGAGATAGCTCTCGCGTTTCATCATCTGTTCCGCCGAGATGAAGTGCATATGAAAAGTCAGTGACTCTGAATCCATCTGTTGTTATTATTTTCCACTGATAATTGGCTTGAACAATGAAATGTCTGTGTCTGCAGCCTTTGAAACTGTACACCCTGTTTATTTTCTGGAGGTCTCACTGCAACTACGCCCCCCCCATTTTCCCCCCTTCATTTTCTCTCAAGCTTACAGCGAGTGGCGCTTGTGTGAGGATGACATCTTTGACTCTGTACATCAGTATGTGTCACTCAGCATCTAAAGCTTGCATGCAGATTTTTGTCACAATCCCTATGTCTGTACCATTTTGCTCCTGAATCCAATACTCTTTCAGCAAGGAGCTTAGCTGGGCCACAACGCATGGATCCCTTACCTGGATTGTCGTCTTTATTTCACTGTCCTCATTAAAATATTAATTTAGAGTACAGTATCTAATACCTATGGAATTAGATACTACCTATAATTGTATAATATATTCAGTTGCATCCAGGTTTGCACGATACAGGGCATTAATATTGGATTCCACTAACAGCACTTCCATTAGCTTGCTCAACCAGTATGAGATATAGATGAGCTGGGAAGCATAACTACCCGCCAGAACTGCCAAAACAGTCATTAGAAGCTCCATTGGGATGGACAAAGGCTTTTTCACAGTGATATACTGATTAAATTTTGTTCTATGGTTTATTTGCATCAAGGTTAGATCACTATCGGCCATGGAAGTGAGTTATCTAACACCTTATTTGGAAGGTCATTTCAAGGCAAAATAGTGAACGAAATAGGCATCTTTAGTTTCTGTGGGCACCCCTTTTAGAGAAGCTGTGTTTATTTTGGGGAGTTTTGGGAATCTTTTTTATTTTGTTTTTCTTTTCTCCATGTTTATGCCATAATATGCATTTGAAATGAGTTTTTGGTTTGTCAAAAAAATTTTTTTAAACTTTTCAACAGTGATCTTTTACTTGCACAGCAGAATGATTTGACCGGAAAACAGTGTTGTGTTAATAAAATAAAATTTGCTTTTGAAATAGAAAGCGCCTTATTTCCCTTGGTTGGGATAATCGTGATGCATTCTGAGACGCTGTGAGGGATCTGTGACCTACCCTTTTTAGTCCAAATGCAATAATAATATAGACACATCCTCTAGAACAGCAACGCTGGATTTGCCCTCAAAGTACTGTGTGGCATTAGTAATTAGAAGAAGAACATAATCTTATTTATGTTTCAATCGAAATCATTTAATACTGCAAAAGTTATTAAAAAATAATTAAGTTACTAAGACCAACATGTAGCTGGAACATAGGGTAAGAGGTCAGTGTGAGTTGATGCCATAAGCTGAGAAAAAGCAGTAGTGAATTCCTAGCACCGGCATGTTTTTTCCTTTTGCTTAAATTCCTGGGTTCTAAGGACAAATTATGTTGAAGTACGGCGTATTTTCTGCCAAAATGGAGAAAATTGTTGACTGTAATTATGTTATTTAATTGAAATTATAAGTGGTTAGGGCCACTCAGTTAAAAGCATCCTTTCCAATATAGGGGTAATGTTTTTAAATGAGTGGTCATAGATTGGTGACATTTGAAAGGTAGGCATTTGGGGTGTATTTTTGGAAAACTCAAATTATTTTCCTTTATTGATTAGTGAACTAAAGAGTGTAGTTAAGTAGCATTTTTGGGGTTTATTCTCTTTTATTAGATATGCATGAGTGTATTATGTGTGAGTATATATGCACACATATATCCACATATATGTGTACATATTTTTATTTGTACATTTTACATAGGTATATAAAAGAGATCTTTCTATAGGTAAAGACTCAGAAGGATCAGTTTATAATGTGACAAAGCAGAGCAACAAGAAGTATGTCTCTGACCTTAAATTGTGACTAAATGATATGATTGTTTAAAACTGTCATTGAATATTAGAGATTTAAATGCAGCTCACAAGAACTATAAGGGTATATATACTCCAAGTTCTTATTGGAGTAGCTGGAGATACAACAATAGCACCCCCCCCCCGTTACCCCCCTTCTTCCAAGAGTGAGTTCTTAATTACTAATGAATGCAATTCATTTTAATTGTTATTATAGCAACATAACATTTAACTGTCTCCTGTTTAGTCCTGTCCCCTGGAGCAGGCGGTGTCTCCTGTCAGAGCGAGGACAGGTAGAAGGCACAGCGGGCGTCTGATTGAGCCAGTTATTCATTTGCTGAGTGTTTGTGTTTATGCAAAGGGGCCTCTTCCTGCATATTTAATCTAGAGTAAGGCAGTGGCTTTTGTTGTGTTTAGCCCACATACCTTCAGTCCTTCCTCACACTGCCGCCAGCCTGGGAGCCCTGAGAGCCCGCGGGCTTCCCGGCGTCTGTAGTTTCTCCCTCACAAACTCTCAACTTTCTTCCGTTGTGTGAAAATTGCCTCTCCCGCCCCAAAGCTTTGCCTCCTCACCATGAGCGGGTAAGTGTGTGTGAAGCCAAGGCTGATACTTTTGTTTCATTTTACTAATGTCGAGAGGGTACTTTGCTGCCCTTCTGGGCGCCTCCTGAAGCCGTCCTTGGACCGTTGTCAGTTTCTGGCTGCGTTGAAATAGACAAGTACAGGTGCCTCTTAGGGAATGTGGCTGAATTTTGGACTGGCAGAGAGAGGCTCCTGGGGACTGGAGGGAATTAAAAAGAAAAGAAGAGAGAGAGAGAGGAGAGCAGCTTTATTATTCTTTGTCCTAACAAATCCTGTTTTGTAACTATCCTGCAGATAATGCTGCCATTGTTTGCTAAAAGCCTTCAAACAGTGTGCAAGAGCGAACTATAAGAAAGCAGAGAAACTCTGCTGCTGTATTGTCTATCCTCGGGCCCGGGTCCTCCCCGAAGGTCTGTGCCGGAATAGGAAGGGTTTTCTTCTGTGGAAATCGAATCGTCTCTTCATTGATATTAATAGCACACTAGAGATGTTGGCCATGATGCTCAGAGAGGCGGTCGGGAGGGAAGGAAATCTGATCTTGCTGGGGGGAAAATGACAGGCTCTTGGCCCCACGGTGGAGGAGACATCATCCAGGCTCAGTGTGCATAATGGCATCCTGGCTTAACTGTTTGCTCTAGGAATTTTAATCTTGAGCTGTTTGTTTTACTATCTGGGGTCTTGCTATTTTTTGTTCCTGCACTGTCTTTAGAAAGCACCATATTCAGGGGCTAATCCAGTCTTTTTTAAAAGTGAATTTTAAAAAAAGACTCGGAGAAATTCATGTACTGTACACGTAGATCATTCTGGGGTAGGATGGGGGTATTCTGCTTTCTTTTTGAGGGTAGAATGTTATTTCAAAAATGAGTTGCCGCAATTAACAAGAGTGAACCATCCAAGGAAGCTATGTCCTATGTAAAGATATTTCAGGGTGTGGGAATTGTGTCCACAGTCTAAAAGAAGGAGTTTGCGTTACCAGTTAACTGTTGCCTCTGTTTGAGTAACTCTTTTCAACAGAAGAGTGTGCTGTTCCCCCGTAGGTTGGAAACTGTGAGAATTTAAATAAAATTTCATCAACCTTATTAAAATATGTAGGGACTTGGGTCTTCTTGGGTACAAATCAGTCTAGAGACTTAGAAGCATTTATTAACAGTGAGGCTGCTGAAGGTTTTTAATAATAAAATTACAAATACTCTATCTAATTGTAAGTATATGACTTTTATACTTGGTTTTTAAGGGGAAAAATACTTTTTTTTATGAGGCAAAGTAACTCCGTCAGAGCACCTTCTGTGATTAGCGCTATTGTATTCTTAAATTTTGATTGATAGAGATAATAGTTTTCACTTAAAAATACAGACAGGTACTTTAACTTTCCATGACAATAGCTATTTGCATTTCTTTTATCTTTTTGTTTAACATTTGTGGGGGTTGGGATGGATTTGATTATTAACTCTTATTGCACACTAAAGGTGAATCTAAAACAAAGGCTTTGTTAGAGCTTCAAAGGGAAAACAGCAAATATTGTTTTTAGGTTTCAACATTTAAAGGCTGTTAAAGGATACCTATAAAATATTTTCACATGACCATGACCAGGGTTTTACTTTTCTGTAAGGTAAGAGAGAGTCATTTTTTTCCAAAGGAGATGGGCCGATGTGGAGTTCATGGGGGGCTGCCAGCCTGAAGTAATTTCTGGGGCAAGCATCGGCTGGGCTTGCCTTTACCACATGGCTTAATTTATAGTATTTTACATTTTTGCTTATTAGAATGGACCCCCAAAGTTAGGCTCTATGATTTGAGGGGAGTCCCTGAGGATGAGGAGAAAAGAAGTAAAATGTTATGTGCAGGGATAGGAGAGGAACTGGGGAAATAAGTGATGGATCCAAAGTAGCGCATTGCTGTGATAGCGACAAGTAAAAGAAAGGTAGTTTTTGTAAAGCAGCAAACCCGGGTAGCGTCCACAGTGGCCTTTGCTCTTAGAGGGCTGGGCTGTACAGTGGCAGCTTCTTTTCTTTCCTGTTTGCTTCCTTCTTTTCCTTTCCTTTCCCCCCTCTGTTTTGCTCTCTCTCTCTTTTTCTTTTTTCTTCCCCTTTTTCTTTTTCTTCTTTCCCTCCCTCCCCCCTTTTCCTTTTTGCAAGCCTGACTCAGTATTTGAAGCTTATAAGGGCATAGAGAAAACTTTGGGGTTGATTTCTGAGTAGATTTTCTTGTCTTAAGTACAGAAAATAAAGTGATCCTTGTATTATGCTTTTTCAACTTGTCACATATGTGTTGATGCCCTTCTATTTTTTAAGAAATGATTGAAAAACAAGACATAAAAGCCCTTATAAGCTGAGGTTCACTGCTTTAAAGAGGCAGCAGCCATCTCTTGGAAATTAGCCCATTTGGACTTGTTTTTGCAAATGAAGTACAGGCTATTCGATTGGAGGATGTGGTATGGGAAGTTTGAGCTGTGTTCCTTCCTACACTTAAAGAGCTGGAAGGGGTCCTTTAGTCAAAAACCTACTAATCACCCCTTTTATCGTGGGCCAGGGGCTCACACTGCTTCTCTTTGCATCTTTAGCAAGACCCGGCACACAGTAGGTTCTCTCAGCCAACATCGGTTGGGCTGAAGGTTGAGATGAGATATATTGGCCATCCTTCGCTTTTGCATAACTGTATAAAATGAAATATAATGCAGGAATCTTGACGAAGATCATTTATTTTAGCTGCCAAGAAAGAAAAGGAGGAAATATTTTAAACGGGAAAAATAGAGCCTATATTGTTCATTTTCAGTCTTGTAAAATGAAATCACACTTCCACACTTACCTGCAACTCAATTCCAAGTAGGACATCTCACTGTGTATTGTATGTCACATGGATTAAATTAAGGGCAAAATATACCCATAGAAAGTGTAACATTGAAACGCTGTTAATAACATAAGAGTTCTGGAGAGTGAAATTCCTAATTTGCGGGGGAGAGGTTGGAGAGGTAGAGGGAGAGGAAAGCCCATTAAGTTTCTGACTCTAGAGGTGGAAGCTAAAATTTGGTGTCTTGGTCATGGCTTTTGTGGTCACTACGTCACTTTAGGCAGATGATACTGTTGCAATCAATAGTGAAGAGGCCACGGAACAATTCTGGTATTCACAGGATCTTAGCTGTGAATAACAAAAAGGAAAATAATTTGTTTACTGTATTGTTGGCTCAATTTTAAAACCTAAAACCAATAGGAAACTTAAAAAAGAAAGAAAAAGGGAAAAAAAATGCAGTTTGTATGGAGACGGCAGTTTTTAAAAGAAGACAAGTGTGCTGGAGGGGAATGTATTTCTTTTTTTTTAATACTTAAAAACTTTATATAATCATTTAATTTTAGTCTTGGCTCTCATACTGCCAGTAAACATACAGATAAATAATAGAGATTTTTGAGAAGTAAAAGTGATTGTTTAAAAAAATAGTAAATATAGCTCTGGAAACGGAAGTTGTATGCTTTGGAAAAAAATGAAATGCAGATTTTTCTCCTAGTTGTTGATTTCTGATTCTTCTAAGCTAGTAATGGTGCAGACTAGGGCCTCAGTACTACCCCCTAATTTTCTTGTCTATTATATTGACACATTTCATTTAATTTAGCATGATGGCAAACAGCTGTTGAACTATTAATCTTTTCTCAGCAAAACTGGAAAAATATCTTAGATTCCTTTGCTAATGTATGCTTTTCTAAAAACTAAAATCAAGAGAAATAAATTAATGAGTGGTCAAATGTGCATGTGCATTAGAATTTATGGAACTTCAAAATGGGGGAAAATACAGATTATATCTCACTGTCGACTTTTTATGTATAAGTGAAAATTAAATGTAGTCAATTTTGTATTGCTTTGCTGTTTGTAACTGGAGGGTCAATTGTATAATTTTGTTTTTAATTCTTCTCCCACTCCCAGGGAAAAAAAATCACACTTGTAAAATCTGAGGGTGAACGAGCTTCTATATTTGCTCTGTGTTCACTTGTATACCACACCGTATAGATAGGTGAGTGGAGAAACAGGCCTATTGCTTACCTGAAAATGTTCTGCAGGTTCGAATGCAGCACTGGAGATAACTTTATTCAAAGTAGGCATTTTCAGCAGTTTAAAAAAAATTAAATTTTAATGAAGTCCAGTTGTTTGCCAGGCCTATATGATAGCAAATCTCATCTGCATTGCAAAGTCTAATACTATAGGTCTGACTGCCAAACATGCAAAAATAGACACAGCTCAATAGATAAACATATAAATTGGTTTAGAGTGTATGTGCTGGAGAATATCTCAAGTGAAAAGGAGGGAGAAAAGGCCCCGCTTCCTTTGAATTGAGTAGGGTCTGCCAAAGTTCACTCGCTTTACATTTAAGATTTGATGAGTAGTGGAGGTAGAAATTTCTAGTGTGTGAGATACTGCTGCGCTTTGTATCCACTGAGCTCTTATTCGTGTGGCGTGGGGCTGCTTTGCAGACCTCTGCTTTACCTTGAGGACCCGACCATCCCTGCTTTGTTTTCCTTTCTTATCACTGCTTGCCCTGAGACAGAGTTCTCACCACTGGAGAAACCAATCCTGGGGACATACATCAGCAGTAAAGCACACGATTTTCATTTTCAATTTGAATTGTTTTGTGTAAAAACAAAAAGGTTTTAGACAGACTGCAAAATAGTAATTTTAAGTCCCCAGAGCTAGGGTTTTCCCCCACCCGAATGGTGAACATTTATGGTGAAAACCTCCAATTTCCTCTTACAGTAAACATGAAAATTATGATTTTACTCAGAGCCTGCATCTTTTTTCCAATCTTAATGGCAAGAATCTGCATACACTTGCTTGTGGAAATGTCATAAATTGGCCTCCAATCAATTCCTCAAAGATAGTACGCACTAAAAGTGCCTCTTTCAAAATTTTAGCCCCGGTGAAATCTGATTTTTACCCTTCTCAATGATGTTTGCCTTTCCACATGCGGGGCTGACAGCAGAGGAATAAGCAGGGGTGTATTCCTATAAAATTAAAACCACTTCATTACATAGTGTTCTGGGGAGTGATATTAACATTTTAGTGAAATGATACGATTTCACTATCTTAAAAAAAATCATCTGAGCATTTGGTCAGTGGTTGTAGAATGAATCCTGTACCCTCTTGGTAATTTGATCTAAATTAATAAACAAATGTTTTTCTTTTCACTGGTGCCATATGTTGATCCCAGTTACATGGGCAGAAAGAGGCAGCTTGTAATGTTTCTTAGAGGATTACACACTGTTTTGCATAAGGGAGTATGCAGATGCAGGAGTAGATGTGGGGTAAAATGTGTTCCATGGCTGCTTTGTGTTTTAGGAAGCTTGATTTCAATTGTTTATTTCATCTGACACGAACCATTTTTATTTAACTTAGTAGATCTGGTAGATAGATGCTAAGTGAAAAACATTCTGTGAACAGCTTTCACCAGCAATTAACCCCCCACGCCTCCCCAGACTGAAAATTGTGGTGCTTTTATTCATTTTGAAAGGTCTAAAGTGGCAGAAAGCATCTTGTCTACAAGAACCAACTCTCTTCTGAAGGGGGAAAAAATAAGCCTCTGCTTTAATGAAATAAGAGATGTTGTGGGTATTAACCAAACGGAGACACGTTCAAGTAGCAGTCAGATTTCCAAAAACAAAGGCCTGTGAGTCACATATTATTCCACATGAAAATAAATTGATAGACAAGATGAGAAAAAGTTCAGATGCAAAATTTGAAATTTTTCACCTTGACTTTTTCCATCCAAGTTGATTTTGTTGTCTTGAAGAGCTTAGAGGCGTGTGGTCCAGATAAGTGGAGGTCTTGGGACTTGTTTTTATTAACTCTGGAAGTCATTTGCCATTAAATATAATTGAGTTCTTTGTTGTTTTGCTTGTGTCTATCCCAGACAGAGGTGGTTGCTACTTCTTGACATTCAGATTTTGATGTTCTCTTTTGTTTTCAGGGTAAGACGTGACCTTTTGAGGTGACTATAACTGAAGATTGCTTTACAGAAGCCAAAAAAGGTAAATGCAAATGTGATTAGTAGAATTATATCTAGGGCTATATCTGTTGCCTTCTAGGCATTTTAATTCTGTTACTTTTGATCTGTATTTGTCAAATATATGAGTATTTATTTGTGTGTAAGTATGTCTGTAGCATATTTTTGGAGGTCCTAAAAGAAAAGGACCTTAAGAAATACTCTTAAGAAATGGTTCGCAGATTTCCTTTTTTCCCCCAAATATTGTCAAACTTTCCTCTGTTTGTCGGAGCTGAACTTGTTTTTATTTTTTATTTTTTTTTCTTGCTTGTCGACTTGGTAGGTTTGAAGTTAGAAAGGAATATTCACATCACAAAAGTGGTGATTCATGAAATTAACTTGCTGCAGACAAGAGTAACGCATGTCAGTGTTGTGTGCTGAAGTGGTGTCATCCAATTGATGTTCATCTGGCGGCTTCATAATCACCTTCTTTGAGAAATTAACAGTCAGGCACCATAGCAACACGCCACGTTGATGTAACTGCTGAGCAGTGTGGGGCATATCCGTGTAATGTCAACACTAGGCCGCCTTGTTCTCTTGACCTTGCTTGAAAATCAAATGAGTACTTGATTTTAAAATTGGAAGTTTTCAGAGAGACTAATGTAGCTTAATGAATTAAAGCCAAATTTAATTTTCTCAAATTCACTTTTGGGAGGGAGAATGAAAAAGAACTCTGGTTAAAATGGTTAGAGATGCTACATATTTACTTGATTTCTAAAGTCTCTCTCTGATAAGGGCCGTGATCATCTCACGTGAGATAATCTTGCAGGTCATTTTGATGTCCGATGTTTCTGAAGTCTTCGTTTCATTTTTGATTTTTGACCTGTAATAGTTTCATTCGTTTAGTAGCTTTGTGTCTGTTTAAAAACAGGTTACTTGCCAGCATGGTAGAGCAAAGCCTTTGCTCAGATTTTATTAAATTCAAGTTTATGTATTTGTAAGATACAGGCTTCTTACTCTTCAGTTGAACAGGTTTTTTGCAAAACTTGCATAATGTGAAGATTCTTTGATCGATTTTGTTTTTAACTCACCTAGGGTTTTGGGGTTCTAAAAGGATGTGGATTTGTTTTTATAGTTGCATTCTGGCACATGTAACTTAGGTCAGAAAATTCAGACTTGCCTCATTTTGCCATCTATGTTGTTTAAATTAAACCTTTGCAGAATGTACCTAACTATCCTCCACAGAGGACAGACGTACCTTTCAGATGTTTCATAGCGGAAGGGTTGATCCCAGCCAGTAGTTGGGATCATCAAGTCACAGTAAGACTTTTGGCAAAGTACTTTCCTTTGCAGAGGCTCAATTTTCCAACTTTAAAAAGGAAGGGGTTAGTCTATATCAGAGGTCTATAACCTTTTTCTGTCCAGAGTCATATGGTAAATACCGCCTGCTTTGGGGCCCATTCAGTCTCTGTTGCAGCTACTTAGCTGGGCTGTAATTTGCTGTCTGCTGGTCTCTGATCAATCAGAGTGATCTCAATCCAAGAAGCTCCTCATGCAAAGTTGTGCCAAGTGTTCAGCTCATCTTGTGCTATTAACAGAGGTTTCTGTTGAAGCTAAAATTTGTGATTAAACAAAGCAGAAAAAGTGTGAAAAGTTGAAAAATTCAGCTTGAAAGTTGCCTTATCCATACAGCTCCAAATAAGAGCTTCATTGATAGGTTTTCATTGATTTCTTTGTAATCACATGTAATCATGAATTATTTTTCTTCCAGCTTGTTATCTTTATAAGGTCCATGCTTACATCCATTACCTGAAAATGGAAATATGATTTTCCTCCCAAATTCTACGATATTGTTCAAAGTTAAAAATATCGTAAGTCAAGGGAAAATTTAGGAAAAAACGTTTCCAGGAATTTGTCATTAGCATTTGCTGAGATAGTCTGTGTTTAAAAAAAAGCTTTTTTTATAATCACTATCAAGTGCATGATCTATTATTCAACATCCTGCAAATAAGGCCCCCCCGCTTTGTAAAATTTCTGCTTCATAAAAACGTTTTGTCTTCCTGATGACCTCCTTTCATGATAGGAGGAAAGCTGAGTAACAAATCTGTACAGTTCTTCTCTTTGACCTGACTGGTAGGAAGCTCAGAGTAAGAGTTTTTGCTTAATCTCTGTAGTTTTTCTCAATTTCAGCTGTTCTTCTTGTCTTTTTGTTCCTTATACACATAATCTTCAGTTTTCCTGTCCCCAATGAACATTTGATTACGTAGCTTTTTTTTTTTTTTTTCCTTTTACAGTATCCATTCCATCTGTGTTTAGACTCTTCAGATTTTGGGGAGAAATAAATTAGGATATATAGACTCAATAATTAGTTATATGCAATTTTTACCTTTGAACGAGCTCAAAAATCTTTCAAAAACTAATTTGTATGTATCTTGATCTCTTACATCAAAAGGAATAAAAGGTTCGCTAGAAGTATAAAATAAAAGATGTTAAAATGAGTATAGTGGTTGGTGTTTCTTCCTGACACATGCCTTAAACAAAGAGAAGATCTTATTGTCCAGCAGTGGACAAAAAACTAGCAACCATCTTTCCCACTACCAGAACAATAGAGATTTCAGATGGTGGGAGCTTCTCAGTAAATACCGTGCCCCAAATTTGAAATCTGGCAATCATTAACAGAATAGATGCACATAAATATTCCTGCACAGGTACTGTGGGAACAACTGGTTGTGTATATAAAAGTGGGCCAGGCAAATTCAGAAAACCAGATGAAGCCATTTTTAGAATTTATGTTAAAACATCTGAAGAATCACAAATAACAGCCATGATACTTGGTAGTGATATGACACTTTTCTTCCAAGTAGATCTAAGTGTTTTACAAAATGGGTCTGGTTGCTGGCATTCCTAAGAGGTAGCTGGCAATTATTATAATCCCCATTTTACAGAGTGGGAAAGTGGCGCTGTAGATGGTAAGTAACTTACCCAAGGTCATCTGGAATGTCAAAACAGAAATTAAAAGGAGAACTTGCTCTGGTCACAGTTATAGAAACGTCATTCTATTATGGCTGCCTTGGTTTGGTGACGTAATAAAGGTTTATGTGACGTTTGTCTCTGCTTCGCCTCACCGCTGGCAGTTTACCTACGTGAATTTTGCTTAAAATTCAAATGTAATTGGTAAAATTCATCATTTTGTATTCAATTCTGAATGGCATCGTGAGTTGAAGATAATCATTAAGCCCATATAGATTAGAATTAAACGGTTACTTTTAAACATTAGGCATCACCAGGCTTCACATTGGATATGTTGGGGTTTTTTTTCAATAGTCAACTTATTTGAGAGAAATTAAGAAACAGTCTAAAAGGACTTGTAATCACTGCAGTTGTTCTCCCACCCCTATCCCCAATTTGAGCTGCTTTGTTAGATAAAGGAACTAATGCATCCTTGCAGATTACATTCATTGTGTCTTACGTGTTATAAATTATTTCTTGGTTAAAAATAAAGCTAAAATGCTATTGAGCTCTTTGAAACATACTCATTGGTTCCTTTGTGTATTTAGGTGATCTAAATATTTATTTAATGGCAACAATTTCTAGCTAAACCCATTCAAAATGACCTTTTTATAATATTCAGCGTTTGAATTATGTGACTATTAATTAAGGAAGTTGTTATGAATACACTGTAAGAGGCTCTTCCTTGAGTTACCAGATGACCACATTGGCCAAAATATCATCAGTCAGTTCAGTTAGGCGTTGAAATGCTCCCTGCCCACCCTCACCTGACACATAATATACCCATGCCCAGGGTTGTAACAGTCTGGGTGAAGAATAGGCTGACATTACCCAACATACAATGGCTTAAATAAAATAGAAATTTACTTCTCTCTCATAAAACAGTCTGGCCAGTCTAGGTTGGCTGGCCAAGTTCTTTTCATCTGTGCTCTCCTTTCCTGGGGCTTGGTCCTTATCTGTATGGTGGAAGCTGCCACACTGTGGAGAAGTCCAAGACAAGCAGTTTTCTTTTTAAGCAAACGAGTTACATATTGTACACATTCTACCCGTTGACATTTTAATTGGTAAGATTATGGTCATATGGCCCCAACAAGCTTCAAGGGCTGCTGGGAAATGTCTCTACCTGGTGGTCAGGCGCCTGGGAGGAATTGGAGAACAGATTTAAGGGGATTAGGAGAACAGAAGTACTTGATTGATTAAATTGCTCCAGCCCAGTAATTTCATTCATTCTTCCATGCATACAGATGTGCACACATCATACCTACATTAATTCTTACTGCAGAAATTAATACTTATTGATCGTCCTGGACTAGGCGCTAGAATCATAGCACCGTGTAAGAACATGGGTCTCTGTCCTCACTCAGTTTATATTCCAGAGGGGAATTCATACGTGAATAATGACAGTGATGAGTGTTAGGAGGAACAAATATTGCTTGCTGTGAAAAGGTGTTCTAATTTTGAGGGTGTCAGGAAGTATATATCTTAGCATCATGAAAGCTATGTGAGATTAACTTGATCTCCTTGTATGCTGTTGTGAATGTTACAGACACGTTAATTTTTGGTTAACAGCTTGACTGAGATATAATTCACACGCAATACAACTCACCCATTTTAAAGTGTACTTACTTTCAATGGTTTTTAATATGTTCATGAAACCATCTAGTCTTAGTTCAGAATATTTCATCACCCAAGAAAGAAGCCCTAGTACCTATCAGCAGTCACTCTGAATTCTCCCCTCGACCCAGCCCCTGGCAACAACTAATCTGCTTTCTGTCTGTATAGATTTACCTACTTTGGGTATGTCACACACACACACAAAAAAAAGGAATCATACAATATATGATCTTTTGTGACTGCCTCCTTTCATATAGATTCTCCCTTGAATTTTGAATATTAGCATAATGTTTTAAAGGTTCATCCAAGGCATTTAAAATTTTAGACTGTCTTAAAACCTCGTGAGTTCTTACTCCTGGATCCCACAGAATAGTTTCTTGACATATTCTCACAAAGAATAGAATTGGGGGAAAAGACCGCTGTTTTTCATGCCGTGTATATTTCCGTAGACCGAGGTGGCCTGTCAACAGTTAAATTTCAAAATTTAAATGTTTGCATTTTAAGTTAGCTGTTTTTAAACATTGTTAGCCATAATGCTAAACTAAGTTACTCTGTAAACAAGAGCTGTCTCTTTTGAATGTTAATTTTAAAGAAAAAAATTTTAAATATTGATTTCTAGAGAAATATGCTCAATAGAGTTGGTTTTCAAGCAGAAGTCACTTGTTGAAATGTACACGAAGGCATATTTAGTGGTAAAGAAAATATTTGCAGCAGTGATCAAGTAGCCATATTTTGCACAGTGAACGATCAAAAATACAAAGCCAGATAACAAATGGTTTTATCCATCTTTTTTTCTCCTTGAGAGATGGGCTCTCGCTGTGTGGCACGGGCTGGTGTGCAGTGGCTCTTCCCAGGTGCCGTCAAGCCGCACTTCAGCCTCGAACTCCTCCTGTGTCGGTGTCTCGAGGAGCTGGGAATACAGGCATACACCACCAGATCCATCTTTAAAAAAAATGTTTTCGCCATTCCATTTACCAAGGGCACAGACATCCCAACTGCTTATCTCGAGCATCTTAGGAGAAAGTCCTCACATTAGGTGGCAACTAACCAGAGATGTAGGAAATACAGTCTTTCTTTGATAAAACCTCAGAAAGAAATTTGAGGCTTTGCTGTATAAAACAAAACCCTGTAAAGGGTAGCACATCTGTGTTAACCTTGTGGACACCCCTCCTCAGTATCTTGGAACTTCCAGGACCTCAAAGGAACAAGTAGTATGTTGAAGATAGAATCCTTACTTTATGAGTCCATTTCAAAAGTTGGTGCTGTGGCTAGATTTGGATTTTGAAGCTTTTGATATCTTTTTAGGGGACTGCTGGTGAATGGGACTTTGTAAATATAAAATTAAGCAATTATTTCAGTTTCTTCTCTGTCATTGATCTGGACTTTGCATGGAGGCAGGGAGAAAAATGAAAAACATGAAGTCTTTCTGCTCTATTCAAATTCACTGTGCGTGTGTGAAAATCATGCAGATTTTCCCTTGATTTTTGTATGTTGGCATGTATGTAATATACAATTAAAGATAATTAGATGTTTTGTTAATTACCTGACAGTGTGATAAATTTTTAAAAATTAACCTTTAATTAAAGAAAAAAAGCCTGCCATTGCTGGATGGACTGGGATTATTGCAGTCTGTGGCTGGACATGGTGTTTTAAATGCTCTCCCTTCCCTCCTTTGCTCCCTCTGTCTAGAGGCTGGTCTGTTTCTTTTTCAAAGGGCCCTGTGCAGTCTCTGGAGGCCAGAGAAGTATCCTAAAATATATTCATAACAGATTCCACATTTTAAGGTTTATTTAGACCAGTGATTTTCTAAATTGGTATTGGGACCAATTTGTGGGTTAGAGATTCAATTTAGAAGGTTGTACCCAAAACTTTTTAAGGATGAAATAAGCAGGCCAGTGCAGTGGCTTATACCTGTAATCCCAGCATTTTGAGAGGCTGAGGCAGGAAGATCCCTTGAGGATTGCTTCAGGCCAGGAGTTCGAGGAGGCAGTGAGCTGTGATCGTGGCACTGCGTTGCAGCCTGGGCAACAGAAGGAGACCTTGTCTCTAAAATAAATAAATAGATAGATAGATAAATAAATGGAATAAGGATGCAATAGAGTAGAATTTTTAAAAATCAGAGTATATCACATGTAGTAAGGATATTATGTGTTATGTAATGAAACTTTTTAAACATATGAGTACTGTCTTTGCCATGTAAAATAATTATTTCTGCAGGTTGAATTTATTCATTCATTTGTTCATTCACCACGTCTTTATGAAATGTCTGCTGTGGGCCAGGCACTGTGCTAGACCTACACTGTCCAATGTGGAAGCGACTAGACCCTTGTGGCTATTGAGCACTTGAAATGTGGTTAGCCTGAACTCAGATGAGCTGTAAGTGGAGAATCCACAAAGTATTTTGAAGCCTTTGTGTGGGGAAAAAAATGTGAAATGTTTGAATAATTTTTTTTTATTGATTACATGTTAAAATGATTATCAGGGATATAGGAACTTAAATAAATTATTCACAGCTCCCAAGCCCTCTACTCTTTGCTTTAGGGGTTGACAACAGGCAGGAAAGCATGATAAATAAAGACATGGTGATAAGTGCTAGAGAAAAAATATAGGAGAGTAAGGGAGGTCAGATTGTCTGAGGGAAGGGATTGCCACTGTGAATAGGGTGATCAGGGAAGTCCCATGTGAAGCAGATGGCAGTCAAGCAGAGACTTGGCATGTTCTAAAGAGAGCAGGTCGGCCAGTATAGTCGAAGCAGCATCTTCAGGGGGAGAGTACAGGTTGAGTATCTCTTATCCAAAATGGTTGGGACCCAGAAGTGTTTGGGATTTTGGAATATTTCAAATTTTAGAGTATTTGCATTTCCAATTGAGCATCCCTAGTCCAAAAACCCAAAATCTGAAATGCTCCAATGAGCATCTCTTTTGAGTGTCATGTGGATGCTCACAAAATTTTGGAGTGTTTTGGATTTTGGGTTTTTAGATTAGGGATTCTCAACCGATAGCAGGAGACAAGGTCAGAACATAACGTGGCCAGGCTGAGTAGGGGATCCCTGTACTCTTAGTGAAACAGGGAGCTGTTGAAGGACTTTGAGGAGGGTGAGAGCTGATTCATGCTTTATTTTTAAATGGATCACTCTAGAAGCTGTCTGAAAATAGACTGTGGGTGGACGAGGCCATAGGCAGGGAGTCTTGTTAGGAGGCCACTATAATAATCCCCGTGAGGTATCATGATGCCCAGCATCAGGATAGTAAGAAATTGTTGAATTTGGAACTTATTTCAAGTGAACCAAAGAATTTCCTAAGGGAATAAATAGGGAGTTTGAAAGAGTTGCATCAAGGGCTGGGTTTGGAGGCTCACACTTATAATCCCAGCACTTTCGGAGGAGGAGGATCGCTTGAGGCCAGGAGTTTGAGACCAGCCTGGGCAACATAGCCAGACCCCGACTCTACAAAAATTTAAAAAATTAGTTGGTTATGGTGGTGCTTACCTATAGTCTCAGCTACTCGGGAGGCTGGGGCAAGAGAAGGAACACATGAGCCCAGGAGTTCGAGGTTGCAGTGAGCTATGATTGCGCCACTGCACTCTAGCCTGTGACAGAATGAGACCTTGTCTCTAAAAAATAAATAAATAGATAGATAAATGAAAGAGTTGTGTCAAGGATGGCTGCAAGATTTTTATCTTGAATCAATGGGGTATTATCAACAGAATTCACTGATGGATCGCTTATGGGCAGAAAGAGAGGAATCAAATAGAAGACTAAGATTTGGGAGCTGCCATTACTGAAATAGAGCAGACGGTGGGTGGGGGACATGGGGGAAATCAGGAGTACAGCAGTGGACATGGAAGGTTCGAGCTGTTTATTGATCACCCAGATTGAGATGTCACATGGATATGTCATTCTGGAAATGTCCTAGCTTGGTCTATAAATTGAGAATTTATAAGCACACAAAGTGATATATAAAGGCATGCTCCTGGATGAGCTCACCTGGGGAGTCGCAGTGTAGCTGAAGAAGAGAAGGACTCCAAAGTCTGGGTTCTGAAACTAATGCCATTAAAAGATTTGATCGCAGATACTGAGAAAAAGCGGTCAAAGATGGGAAGAAAATTCAGAGGTTGTGATGAAGCAGAAACTCGTGGAGGAAAAGTGTCTAAAGAAGGAGAGAGCTGTCAGCTGTGTCAGATGCTGCTGAGAGGTCCAGAAAGGTGATGACAAAGAAGTGACCATTGGACTCGTCAACATGGAAGTCACTGATGACCTTAGTAACAGTCAAAAATGTTTGAATCTCACTCCCATAATATATACTGGCTTCGTAAACTACCAGTCTGCTTACTGAACTTAGGTGGTTTGAATTGTTTTTCCGGGAATGGTACCTGTTCAGCATTCTTGTGTGTTAAGGTCACCATATTTGCCCCCTCCTCTTGCAGCCTCACTCGTGTGACGTTTGGGTCATAGTACAGCCTGTGACCAGAGACTAACAAAGTAGTCCTGGACATTCTGTTCCTCTTGACCCATCCTGTAATCCAATGGTTTCGCGATTCGGGGGTTAAATAAAAGGCAGGAAGAAGAGCAGGATGAATTAATATTTACAACTCCAACTTAGAATATGTCGATTTTAATCATCTAGAGTACATCACAGCTTGGTGTGGTTAACACAGTCTCTAGATTAGTAAAGTTCTAGTTTGAGCCTGAGTCACACATCTGCCTATTACCTTTACCTTATACTGATATAGGTAGTCTTTGATGGGTTCATCCACATTTCAGATTACCTAAGAACATCAAAGATTCTGGCTTATTCAAAAATTCTGAAACATAGTTGGAGGTTTTCAAGATATCTAGGTCATTCCCAAATCCTCAAGCATCTAGGAAATGGTAGGCAAATTAACAAAAAACATGTATTGTCTATGTTTGGATACTAAATACTGTTAAGATTTGCTGGGTGAAGGAAGAATATTTCCTCTTTGTGAATGATTGTAAATGTGCTGCTTAATTTTTTTTTATTATAAAATGTCATTAAAAGAAATTAGGAAAACATGAAATATAGGAAGAAAAATTTCACTGGTAGGCTCACTTCAACAATTCATCATTTTATCTGTATCTTACCATTATTCTTTATATAGAGATTTATTTATTAATATATGTACTTGTACTATATATGTACTATTTTTGTTTCCTGCTTTATCCTTAAAAATATCATAAGTATTTTCCCAAGTTATTACTTGCTATATCTCGATCTTATTTTTAGAGCTACTTGGTGACTGCCATTGTCATGCTTTCTATTCCTGCAACGGTGAGAATTCCTTCCAGTTCCTCGTGATTACAACTGTGTCTATGTTGGACATCTTGAGAAAACTCAGTCTCTTGAATGAATTTTATAAAGGATGTTGTGATTTTAGGTTACCACTTACTTTCTTCCTTTACTTTTAAATAATATTAAAATGAATTCTAGGCACCTAAAATCATTCCTTGGCTCTGAGTGCATGTGTTTTCCGTGATAGCATGAGGTACAGTTCGTATCAACTTTGATGACAGCAGTTCTAGCTATTAAATTGCTAGGCAGTTTTCTTTTCTGATCTGAATTCTCTCTTGATCTTTTCCCACGTCTTCAAATTGACTTGCAGCTGTGAGATAGGAACTGGAACTTCATATCCTTCCAATGGAGAGCCATTCATATTTTCATTGTTTTATTCCAAACGTCAGTCGTTCTCTTGCCCCAGAGCAAACCATTAATTAAATTTGTTTATAGCTGTATCTCTCAAAATTTTTGCTTTGGTTGAGTTTCATTCAGATTGCCCTGTAAAATTAAAAAATACTTAACAGCTTTTAGATTACAAAATTTGTGTTCTCTTGTTTGCCATACCTTAGTGATACAGTCATCAATTGATTAAGCAACAAATATTTATTGAGTTTCTGTGAAGTTCACTATGTTTAAAATTGAGCTGTATACCTAGGGGGAAAACCACTCTTTCTTGGTAGTGGTTAAGCCATCTAGTTCTAAACTCCCCAAATGGCCACACAGTGAAGTACAGTCATGTGCCACATAATGATGTTTTGGTCAGTGATGGACTGCATGTATGGTGGTCCTGTAAGATTATAAGGGCACATAGTAGTATACAGAAACCTAATACATGGCACTTGATATTGGCATTGTAGATCAAGTAGGAGAAATGAGTGATATTCAGGTGCTGGAACATTTGGTTTTCCGTATGAAAAAAATGTATATAAATGAAAATATACATACCATCTAGGTTTAAGTACACCCTGATGTTCGCATGATGTTGAAATCACCTGAGGACACGTTTCTTGGAACGTATCCCTGCTGTAAAGCAACACTTGACTTTATTATTAGATGTGTAGATTCAGAGAGGACCGAGGAACATCATACTTCTCCAGTCTGTTCCTTGGAATTTACTCAAGATGAAAGTGATATGCAGAACATGAAGCGACATACCAGGCCGCTGTGTTGGGACTCAGTCCCCATCTCTTCCGCTGTATCCCTTCTTTCCTTCCTTTTATGATGTAATACCAAAAATAAGTAGACATGTTAAAATTTGGCTAGTACAAACTTGCCTATTGGAAACAATAGACCTAATGAAAACCAAAGTGTATTTTTTCATGTAGAGAGCCCTTCGTTGGATTTCATTTCCTGTGTTCGCTCCTGCTCTAAGCTATGTTAAGGGAATTTACAAGTGTTTCAAACTATTAAATATGAAAAGCATCATCTAAAAATGTTCATCTCAGCAAATGCCCACTTTTTACCCTCCCTCCCTCTTCCCTCTTTTCTTTCTCCCTTGTTCCCTCTCCTTCTCCCTCTCTCTGCCTCTGTCCTCCCTCTAAAGCCTGAATTTTTTTTTAACAAGGCTATTTGATGAAGATGTGTATAAATTTAGAATTCTCCTGATGGTTGACAACTACTGTGCGTTTTTTGAATAGTTGAGTTTTGTGTAGCATGAGAATTTATGTGTCTACCCTATCCTTATGTGATTGGTTCATACAAATGAATACGTGGTATAGGACATGTGTTTTGCCAAGGGCTGGGGTAAGTAAAAAGATAATGATATGAGGTTCTTATTGTTTTTGAGGCACATGCTAATTCATTGTAGCTGCTTATGCTCTGACATCTTGTTCTCCCTAGTTGGGAATGAAGTTCACATTCTTTATTTCCTTCTGTGGGATAAAATACCTACCAATGTAGAGTTGTCATTGGAAGGGTCATATAATTTCATTAGCTAAGTTCTCATTATGAGATTATATGTATATTATATATGTAGATCAGAAAGTTAACAAACTTAATTTTTTTCTGATTATGAGCGTAAAACTAGCTTGTTATAGGGAATTTGAAATTATAGAAAAGTAGACCAGATATGAAAGTAAAAATAATTTATAATCCTGACCCTGAGAATAACATATATATTTCCTTCTATTCTTTTTTAATTGGATTTACATATATTTAACAAAATTGTAGTCATACAGTATATAGAATTGCGTATCCATTTTTTAAAATTTAATATTACATGATGAGCATTTTCCTGTATCATGCAGTATCCTTAAAGACATCTCGAATGGCCACATACTACGTCATCCTGTTGGATATGGTAAAATTTAATGAACTGTTCTTCAATGTTAAGTCTTAAGGCTGTGTCCAGTTTTTCTGTGATATCTTGCAGCGGGTATATTTGTGCGCAAATATCTATCTATTGATTTCCATTTCTTTGGATGTACTCTAGAGGGAGGAATTAGAAGAAAAGTTACGAAATTCTTGTAGATTCTCTATGCATCTCACCATCTTGCTTTTCAAAATATACCAATTCACACTCTTATCAGTACCGGATGAGAATGTGTATTTCACCGCAACTTTGCCGACAAGTTTCAACATTTTTTGTTATGATTTAACTCACTGGAGAAAAAAAAGTGTCTCTTTTTTTTTTCTTATTCCCTTCTTTGATTACACATGAAGTTCAGAAGTTTTGTTTCATTAGGCTGTTTGTATTTGTTCTTTAAATTGTTCGTAATTTGGGGGGCAGCCAGGGTTTGAGAGAATAGGGAATGGGCCCTGTCACTGGGGTTCCTACACCAGTGGCCCTTGTACCAGGACTCACAAAGTACTTTGAAGCTTTAAATTTATTCCTTTACTCACCAAATAATTATTAAGTGCTTACTTGTTCCAGACACTGCTTGAGGCACCAAGGATACCTCAGTGAACAGCAACAAAATGGTCTTCTGTAAACAGGGTGGATCAACTCCGTTGCTCTATGGTGAGGAAAAACTGACAAATGTGCAGAAATCACTTAGCACAGGAAGAGCAAGCTGTTGCTGTTGTTCTTATTACTTCTGCTCTCGCGTGGTTGTCCTTAACAGCTAAAATTTCTTTTAAAAGTGACATTCATCCAGGTTCCTTCATTAGTCCCCTTATCACACAGGGGACACACTGTCATATCGCTCCCATGCTTCCCAGCCCGAGAAGTTTCTCTCCATTTCTCCTTTAACCACTGACCCAGTGAGCTAGCATCTTCCGGCCATGTGGTTCTAGAAGGCTTGAGAGAAGCTTGGTGGTGTCCAGTTAAACACTAAGACCCTAGGGACAGACGTGGGGACTTCAAGGGGCTTCTCCCCTTTGCCTCAGTTCAGTAGGGATGCTGCTGACGGTTGAGCCCTGGCGTGAAGTGGGAACACTGCCGGGTGTTTGCGGTGTTGGTCTGTAAGCTCAGCCAGCTGATCCCATCCATCCCTGAGTGAAAGAGTTACAAAGGAAAGAAAATCGAAAAGGAAAGTGCATTTCCTCTCCCTCTCTCAGCCCTTCCCGAGATGTCGCTGCACCCACGGCCGGGACCAGGCTCGCTGTGCTTTCTCTCTGGTTCTGCTCATTCCTGAAAACACCTGGAAGCTGTGCTGCTGGTGTGTGCTTGACCGAATCCCGTCGCCACCAGTTCAGGACAGGACTGTTTAATGGGAAATCGGATATTTCAGGTGCCGAGATGGTGAAGGTGTAGCTTGTTGTTTTGTACCGGCACGCCCCTTGGAAAGGCATGGACTTAGAGTAGGCCTTAGCTCAGTTTGGAGACCATTTCCTGGGCATGGTCTTGACACTCTCAGTCAGTTGTCTCCATCTGTGAAATAGGAAGAGTGACAGGACCTGCCTCCTCGGTGTGCTGTGAAGATTCTGTGAAGACTAGCACAGGTTCAGAGTTGAGGTTTTAGAGTTTTGGGTTGGGGGCCCTGTCCTGATGCATGCTAGCTTTGTGATCTCGAGGAAGAAATCAGATTTCTCAAAGACGTTTTTCCTCCTTATCTGCAAAGATGGAGACTACACTAGTACCTCTCCTATGCAGTAGTTGGAGGATTAACTAAGTTTTTCCAAGTAAAAAGTGCTTAGAGCAATGCTTCATACACAGCAAGTAAATGTTGGCTCAATAACATCAGTTATTTTTATGATTAGCACAGTGCATGGAATGTAATGAGTTCTCAAGGTTAATAATATTTAATATTAATTAAAAATTCAAGATAATTAAAATATTTTTTAAATGTCTTTTCTTCTTATATTTGGGAGGGCCTAATGGAAATAGGAATGAAACAGACATCTTGATACTGTCCCCTGGCCCCAAATAGAGAAAAAAATGATTAAGATAGAAAAATTAAGTAGAAAGAAATGGTTGCTGATTTTTTTTAAGGATGCCATTGTATTTTGAAATCATCTCTCTCTCCTGCTCATTTCTTACCTGCCAGCAGATGGTAAGGTGTGGGGCCACCCAGAGGGATCTGACTGTGTCATCTTTTTGACATCTTTTTGAATCACCTCTTATATACATTGCAGCGTAGACTAGAGGGCTAAAATTGTTAAAGGCCAAGCCATTGGCACTCAGAGGAATCCTGAGTTCAGAGGGGGAGATCTGGGCTCACGAGTTTTTCGAAACTTAAACCGTGTGACTGAAATAGTGTGAACAGCTTTCTCAGGGCTGTTTGTGAGGTTTATTGGCTCTAAGGTAGCGGTCCCCAACCTTTTTGGCATCAGGGATTGGTTTCATGGAAGACAATTTTTCTGCGGATATGGGAGTTGGGGGGCTGGGAGTGAGGTAGAGCTCTATAGCCTGGTCCCCAATAGGCCACTGCCCTTACCAGTCCACACCCTGGGGTTTGGGGACGGCACCTCTAAGGTGATCTTATTATAGAACTTATACATACAGATTGCATTAGAAGAGCACTAAGCTCATGACCTGAGATCACTTTACATTGAGCAATGTGAGTAGAAACTGTGTCTTCAGGTATTCGCTGTGTCTTAGGCCAGATGGGTATGGGGGTGCATGCATGCGTGCGTGCGTGTGTGTGTGCGTGTGTGTGTGTGCATGCGTGCTTACATGCATTCTACAGCACAGGGAGCACGAAGCCCTGTCTGAAAGAATGTGAAGAAGGTACTTTCCCACTCCTCAGTGTGTTTTGAGGTAACGGGGTTGTCTTTTTGGGGTACAATTGGCAGGAATGACCTTGACCCCACTGTTATGCAAAGGAGCGTGTGTGTGTCTGTACGTGGGCAGCGGCTGCGACCCTTTCTCTGAGAGCTCAAGAATCTGTCATTTTCAACAGTGATTTAGGGAGGGCTGCCTCATTTATGCTTATGATGCCTAACAAGCCATTTTCTTTGTCCTTTCAAAATGCATGTGGTTCGATTTTTCTTTTTTTATACAAGATAACTCTCATCGTAACAAACAAACAGCAAGAAAAACTTAAGAAGGCAAACATTACTGTAAATTCAGCACAGGATGTGACTTGGACCATTTTGGAAACCATCTTTCCAATGTGTCTCTCTGCCTATCGGTTAGGGAACAGACCTGGGCTGTCCAGTGTGGTGACCAGTTACTACATGTAGCTGTTGAGCAGTTGAAATGTGTCTAACCCGAAGTGACACATGCTGGACATGTAAAATGTACACCAGATTTTGAAAAAAGGAAACTGTAAAATATCTGATCATTTTAGGTATTGATTATAGGTCAAAATAATATTTTACATGTATTGGATTAAATAAAACATACTATTAAAATTAATTTTATTTGCTTCATTTTAGTTATTAAAATGTACTGGAACAATTTAAACTACATTTGTAGCTTGCATTACATTTTTATTGGGCAGTTTGGTGGGACGCATCACAGTTTTATCTTAACAGGATTATGCTACATTTTTCCTACTTCTAAAACATTTAAGAATATGTTGCCCATATCTTTCTGTAACAGTTGATATATAGCAACATTATTATTACTTTATAGCTGTGTGTAGATAGCTATAGCTATTTATTTAACCATTTCCACTTTGTTGGATATACAAGATTGTACACCACAAAGCTGGTGAACGAGCCTGTCTGATTATTTTCTAAGGAAAGGTTTCTCGGCTTCAGCACTGCTGACATTCTGGGTAATTTTTTGCTGTGGGGGGCCGTGCTGTGTGTTGTAGGATGTCTCACAACATCCCTGGCTTCTACCCCCAGATGCCCACAGCAATCCCTGCCCTACCCCCACCTCATGCATGACAAAAAAAATATTCCCAGATATTGTCACGTGTCCCGTGGGGGAGAAAATCACCTCAGCTGAGAAGCACCAACTTAGGACAAATTATCAGAATGGAGAACACTGGGTGAAAAGTTATATATATTTGAATTTGATAAACATACTGATCTTATATTGAAATTTTATATATCTCTTGCTAAACTTTTTTCTAGAAGAATGATACCAATTCATATTTCTTTCAAAAGTAACAAAGATCCTCATTAAATGCCTTCAAGAGATTTAAGGAGTAGGGGCTGGGTATATATTTGTTATTTTACTTGTTAGGAATTTGTTTAATCAAATTGCTACTTTCCTGAGATCAACTCTTTTAAAGGCCACGATGGAGGCAGGCTGGGCATTTTCTCTGGGAGGCCAGCTTGGCAGTGAGATGCCGTAGACCATTTCGCATAGCCTAATGTACAGGGCTTCTGTGCCCAGAAAGGAGGGAAAGGTGAGAGAACATCAGAGAGAAAACTTGCAATTACTTTATAATTTTTCTAGGACTTCTCTTACTGTGAGAAACAGGAATAACAGTTAATGATGATAATAGCTAATTATTGAATGTTTGCTATGCGTCAGGCCCTGCTGAATGCCTTACCTATACTTTCATTTAGACTTCAGAAAGCTTAGGTTTTTCTGGTGTAGGGAGGTGCTACTGTTCTCCCCAGGCACAGAGAGGGAGCAGCCATTCCTCCAGCATGCCCAGGTTGCACCGTTAGTAGGTGGTGTGGCCAGGATTTGAAGTAGGCAGTTCATGTGACCACACGCTTCATTATTCCCTCTTTCGACAAATATTTGGGCTTTGCCTCCGTGCCACAGTGTTCTTTGTGGAGTTTATAGTAGTGAGGCAAAGAAGACACAACTGGGTCCTCATGCGGCTCATAGCTAATGGAGGCCGATGAAGGCTGATCTAATGAGGACTAAGAAATGGAGGTCCGTGGTGCTTCGAGAGCCTACGGTTCGGGGGTTTGCCAAGTCAAAGATCAGGGAAGGCTTCCAGGGGAAATGGTGATTAAGGTGAGATCTTGAGAAAGAGAGAAGAGTGGAGGTTAAATGGGGAGTCAGAAGAGAATGAACATCTCCCCTATGTTGGGGAGGACCATGGTGTGTTGAAGGAATTGGATGCAGACCAGCGGAGAGGGTGCAGGGCAAGTGTGAGGTGTGGTGAAGCCAAGGATCAGGTCGTGGGCAGAATGGACATGGATTTGGATCTACGCTTACAAGTCAGTTTTTCGTTTGGTTTTCGTTTTGGTGCTGGGGGATGTGTGGGGTGGGATGGGGTGGGCTGGGGGTGAAGGAGAAAGCGATCACATTTGTGTTTTGGGAAGATCCCTCTGCGAAGTGTTCAGAATGCCCCCAGGGGGAGGTGAGGTACGAAAGCTGGTCGTTGATTCTCAGCAAATCTTGAGCATCTCTGCTTTACTTACTGTTGCTTCACCAGCTACCCTGAGACTTAGTGGCTTAAAGCAACCAGCACTGGTGCAAGATTCTTCGTTTGGGCAGCGCTTAGCAGGGGTTGGATTTTTCACTGCTTCACAGGGTGTTGGCTCAGGTCACTCACACAACTGCATTCAGCTGGGAGCTTGGCTGTGGCTGGAACATGCTAGAGGGCTTCATTTACACGTTTGGCCGTGACTGGGGCATGGCCATAACTCACTTCTCTCCCTGGCCTCTCCAGCTTGGTGGACTTGGGGCAGAAGAGGAAGTTGCCAGCCTTTTTCAGGCCTGAGTTGAGAACTAGCACAAGGTTTCTGATATGAACATCTTCAGCTGGAGAAATCCTTGGCTGAGTTAGTGGAATGCTGGGAGTGCCTAATACGGACGATAATGAAATTGGGCTGGACACATCTCGGATTTTTCAGGATGAAACCACTTTCATATTTTTTTTCTCCCCTGTAACCGGAAAGCCCGGAAGCTCCTACATAATAATAGCAAGACTGAGCTCTCAGACTGCCTTTTGAACCTTGTTGTTACTCAGAAAGACATAGTCTCGTCATGCATCCTGGTATTTTGTTCAGAAGATGTCATTCCTGGAGACCATGGGAGGAAAGTAACCCAATAGCTTGGAAAAGAGAGAATAAGAGAAAGCAGCCAAGTGTCACTATTGCATACTTTCTCACGAGTCTACAGAAATTGCTTATAAAGGTAAATGTGTATTCGGTAATGCAGCAATCTGATTTCTTTTTAATCATTGGCTTTTGGGGTGTTTGCTGATTTTTCAGGCTTGTTAATTTGTACTGTGTCTACCCATCATTTGTGCAAATTAGCACGGCTTAACTATAAATGAAAATGTCAAAGTTATTACATTATTTAAAATTAAAGAATAATTGGACTGGAGGAAAACAAGCTGAAAGAATGCTCCAGGATATGTTAAAGAAGGGAAAGGACAGGAAAAAAAATGAAGAGGGGATAAATATGAAAGGAAGGGGAACTACTCCAACCTCCAGGGACAGGGCTTGTGATTGCTGCACCGTGTGTGACTCAGGTAGTGTGAGGCATACTACAGCCTCTTGTATACTGAGCTATAGGTTCTGATGATTTTCTACTAGCTCTATAAAATGTATTATTTTTCAGAAAGGGTGGTGGGGGGAATGTTTTACAAGGTTGCTTGGGATCTGCAGTAGAACTGTGCCTCTGTATGTTTTTTTAAATGAACCATTTTATTCATTCTATTTTTCTTTTTTCTTTTCTTTCTTTTTTTTTTGAGACAGGGTCTCACTCTGTTGCCCGGGTTAGAGTACGGTGGTAGCATCATAACTCTCTGCAACTTCAAATTCCTGGGCTCAAGTGATCCTCCTGCCTCGGCCTCCCGAATGGCTGGGACTACAACTGCACACCTCCATGTGCAGATGATTCTTTTTTCTTTTTTAAATTTTTTTGTAGAAATGGGGTCTTGCTATGTTACCCAAGCTAGTCTCGAACTACTGGCCTCAAGTGATCCTTCCACCTTGGCTTCCCAAAGTACTGGGATTACAGGCCCAGCCTGTATGTTTTATTTTCAATGTCTATCAAGGAAACCTCTTTGTCTTACCCTATCAGAAAAATGTCCCTCCCCTCCACCATCAGAAAAGTAAAGGGGAAGGCCAGGTGTAGGATATGTGAGAAAGTAATGGGGATTCATTTTTCCAGCGGGCAGCATTGTTGACTCTTGTTAGTTCACAAATGTGATGGGGAAAAAAGGGATTTATACCCACCCAGCTGATAAAAGACCTGTCTTCAGGGATATGACTTGCAACATTGTCTGTGGGAGCAAAAGCAAAGAAATTCCCTGAACGTCCGTCAGGAGGGAACTGTTAAATTATGGTCCATCCCTGGGGTGGGGGTGAGGGACCCTCTGGGACATCACTGTGCCACTGTTACAAGAGAACGGAAACCCGTATGTACTGATGTGGAAATATCTCGGATATATATTGAGTGACCAAGTGGGTAAATATAATACTATTTGGCTAGAAGGGGGAGAAAAAGAAATACACATGCAAAGCACATATTAAGATCGTGTCATGTCAAGAGTATTTTTGGAAGAGACAAGGAAGTGATAATAGTGATTGCCTTGGGGACGGGATACTGGTGGGGCGATGCAATTATTTTTCCTGCTTACCCCTTTGGTACCGTTTGATGCTGTACATGTGAGTATCATACCCTTTTGAACATAGTTCTCGAATGTCAAAGAGCAACGTGTTACTACCTAAAGGGCAGCAAGCCCTGCTGACATGGATCAGATACTGGATTGTGATTATCTCGCTTTTAAATCCTTGCTTTTAGTAAAAGTGAAAATCAGATAAGATTGCTGATTGATTTCAAAACCAGGTGATAGGAAACAGCTGATTTAGCTCAGATCGACCTTGTTCTTACTTCCAACTTCCAACAACTTCAGGCTCCAGCCTGTGGACGCTATGGCTTATCTCCTGTGATGCTGATTTATTTTCTCTCCTCTGTGGATCAGTGTCTTAATCTAAAATGTTTTTTGGTTGCATGTCATATGAGACTCAGCCCACACTGGCTTAAACAAAAAGAGACTTTATGTGTGATTATGTGACTGAATGGGTTAGGTGCAGGCGTGGCCAGATTCGATTGTATTTCTCTCCTTGCCTTCCTCTGTGTTGGCCCCATTTCTAAAGAGACCCCCTCACTCCAGCAGCTCCAAGGGCTGCAGTGAAGATCTTGGCCCTTGTCTTAGCTCTCCAGGTCACCTGCTTCTAAGGACCTGATTCCTTCTGAGACCGTGGTTAAAATGGTTGATCTTGAGGGACACCTTTCCCATCCCTCTTTGTTCTGTTTCTGTTTGCAGCACAGTTAAAATGGATAAACCCCAAGCTCCTAATATATGCCAGGTTCTATTGGCCTGGGAACACTAAGATGAATAAAATATTTCTGCAGCTCTCAGGGAATTCACAGCATGGTAGAGAAGGCACAGATCCTAATATGGAAATCCTTTTTGATGTGAAGTAATAGACCCAAAGGGATTGGGAGGGCAGGCTCATCTCTACCTGGGACAATTAGCAGAAGACTCATGAGGGAGGTGACCCTACAGTGAAGACTTCTGAGAGGAGTAGGACTTCTTCAGTAGACAGGTTGGAGGAGGTGGGTGGAGCCGTTCTGCATGATAAGAACATGAACAGACAATTTTAATTATCATCCAGTTCTGTTTATCTGACCTCAGAGTGCCCCTTGCATCGTCCTAGTCTGGTCTTGTAGCCACCACCCACCACCCGACCTTTCAAGGAAATCACTCAGTACACGGTGGAGCATTCGATTCCTTTGCCGAGTGCAGTGCGTGCAGTCGTGTATTACTTTGTATTGTTATTTGCTTCTCTCCCTTCCCCAGTTCCCTTTTTTGCTCATTGTCTGGGCTGCACAATTAGCATCCTATTATCAAGCATTACGCCCCCCGTGAGCAAAGGGGTTGTGTTCTAAGGACAGACTTTGTCATCAGAAACTTTGTTCCCAGGTAATGAAATAATGGAGGCAGCCCAGGGCTGCACTCAGGCACGGCTGGGGGGGCCTGGGTGCAGTGTGGAAACAGCAGGCAGCGTTCGTGCTGGAAAACACAATACCGGAGTCTTGAACCTGCCAAGGCAAGGGGATTAGAGGAGAGAAGAAGGCTGCTTGATTTATGGCTACGGTAGCAAGGAGGAAGGGTGAGGGCCTGGGCACGTACCTGAGGTTGGACTGAGATTCTGTTACATTGGCGTAAGTGTCAGTCAGCTCTGCTTCCTATAAGCCAGACGTGTATGGAGAACAGTGGCGAGTAGAAAGCAGGCTATTGTTTGCTGTTAGTCGGACTTGTCCCTTCCCAGCACCTTGTTGCAAGTCTTTCTTGGAAACTGAGCTTGAACACATAGCCCAGGCTTGAGCCTAAGAGACCTCTCTCTTATTCCTCACATAAACCTGAATCTTGCCACTCTTAGGTGGCTCCTGTGGGACATATGACACCGGAAGGATGTGCAGCTTGCCACCTCTGCTCATCGTACAGCAGAGAGGACTGAACAGCAGAGAGGGAGAGGGTCCGCGCATGGGCGCTGAGCCTCCTATAGTCCTGGTTTGTGTTAGTGAGAAGCAAGGAGGCTCTGCTGGGGATACCTGCAGAGCAGTTTCCCTTCTCCAGGTGCTGCATGTACCAAACCATGGCAGACCACGGCTGTGACCCAGTTGTCTCCAGATCCAGAAATAAGCTGGAACTGAGCTTTCCCCTAGTGGCAGCTCTGGAAAATACGTACACTTGAAAAGGGATCAGCAGGAACATTGGAAAGACTTTTGTGAGCTCTACTGATTCCAAACTCAAATAAAAAATGAACCCAAGTCGGGTGACCCTTTACTAAGGGGGAGAGCCCTTCATCCCAGTTAGCCATCAAAAGCTGACAATATAAATGTCTGCTCTTTGGCATAATGCTTGACTGCAGCTTATCGACATTCAAGGGTTGCCAGTCATTGAGAATAAAGGACTGAGAAAAGAATTTCTGGTTTTGAAGGAAACAAGGGACTAGAGACCTGTGTGAGAAGACTGGAGGTGGGGAGGGGTGGAATGTGGGACACAGGCATGGAAACTTCGCCAGGTCTTCTCTGTTTTTACTGAGGCCGCCTTCTGCTACTTGTCTTCCCCATCCCGAATATATTATATTGCAAGACCCAAGGGAGTAATGTGGCCGGGGCCATGTTGGTTTTGCTCACCACTGTTGACTGTAGTCCTACACAGAGCCTCAAGTGGACATTGAGATTGATGTGCCCATGATGCAGAGGGCACTGCCAAGAGAAAATTGTGCACTTTATTTCTCATTTTCATTGTTAAATAAAATTTTCCTAGCGATTTATTTATCAAGGTTCTACTCTTCACTCTTCTATAATTGGTGATTTTCTATTGCACAAAAATGCCCCTCATCATTCTATGTGTATGGAATGTTGATAGATACAATACCGCCTTGTTCAGTGATTGTTTTTTGGGGTATACGCGTTATCTTACAGTCACTCTAAAATCCCAAAGGATAGAGAATCTGTCTTTTAAGAATCTTTTGATTCCTGATTTGGAATATATAATAGGTGCTTTATAATTGATTATTTCCCCAGTGAGACTCTTAAGCTTTTTTGAGTACAAGAATAATGTCCCATATATATTCATCTCCCTTGCCAATATTTTACACACAGTAGGTCTTGTCTTGGAGGCAGAACCATTCTGAACAGCAGTCTTAACAATTCCGACACCCTGTACAGTGTTGCTCCTGTAACAATACATGGCTTTGGACTTCAGCCCAGCGGAAGCACATTAGTGGATATGAGTTTCTCTCTGTTAGGTTCTTCCTCTTTGTCTCCTCTCGGTTTTTTGGTACGTGAGCAGGCTCCGTCTCTCTGTGGTAAAGCAGCAGACGGCTTCAGTGAGTACAAATGTTATATCCACATGTGGAACATAGCCCCGGAGATAATCATACGTGCCAGTGATCCGTCAGTGGATTCTATTACACTTATGGTTCTTTTATCAAAGGAATTAAGTTTTCTTGATATGTTAAAAAAAATAGTACTTTTTGGGCCAACTCTGGAATAGATGAATGGGTGTTTTGGATTATCTGTCTAGATAGTCAGTTTAGGATTACTTTTTTTCTTAAATTTTGGTAATTCCAGATTTAGAGTGTATTTTTCTTAAATTGTGTTTTCATGTGATCACACTGAATTTGTGGGCAGTAATTTTTCCTTTTACAAAAAATGTAAAATTATCTTCACACCTTTTTTTTTCCCAACAAAACTAAGTCTTTAAGAAGCACTTGCTAATTTTTTTTCCTTTCTCTCTCCCCTTCGTTTGTACTTGACTAGCAAAGATCACCAGATACATTTCTGTTGGAAAGAAGTATTCTTTAAATAGATGGGTACAGTAGCGTTACAACTCCATATCTTGCACTTGGGAGGGAGGATATCACTTGCCTAATGGCATAATAATTTATTTTCCCCCTTCATCACTTTAGAATAGCACTTTATAAGCTCCCAGAAAGAATCACAGATGAAACACCACAAACCAGGGAAATTCACTGGCCACCTCACCAATGTGCCCTCTCCCACTTGCTAAATTCTTGGGGTCCTGATCTAGGGCCATCTGTCCTGTAAGAAAACCAAGATCAACCACGTACAATACGTTGGGCCCCATCTCTGCTAAGACCAGGTTATAGCATAAAACTCTCATCCCTTGTTAAGATGGAATTTCCATTCATTCAAAGTATAAATCCTTTGCATAATATTTTTACGCTTGTTTTCCTCCTGTGTGTAAACCTTTATTTGGCACCTCCTCTCTTCTGTGGTGGGATTCACTTTTTGGAGCAAATTAGAATTTTGGAGGTAATTACTCCCCTCCTCCATTCCTGTGGCTCTGACAACTGCCAAGTCCCAGGGACACTTTGATAACAATTTTTTCAGAGCTGCTCACATGTGTCGCCTTGGTCTGCCTTGTCTTAGAGGCACATCATTTTTGCACATCAGTATTAACAATTCAAACACCCTGAAATGCTAATAGCACTAGTAAGCTTTTAATTCCATGGAATTTATTGCTTGCTGTATTTCCATGAATTTATAACGCTTTGATTCTTAAGAGCCCCATTTAATCAGTTTTGCCTGGCACCGAACATAATAAACAACTTGCTGGTGAAAAAGTGCCACTTGGGGAGGCTGCTAACAAGGAAGTTAAATGCTTCTGCCACGAGCAGTTTCTTCGCTGTATTTTTCATGAGCTGTAATGTACTTTGCTGGCTTCAGAGCGGTGGTTAAACATAGCGACAAACCGAACCCACTCCAGCACTCGGAAGCCCAGACTTTGCTAGGTGTTTTGACAAAAAGTTTAGAAGAAATCCAAAGCTTTTAACCTTATTTTATCTTCCCCTCGAGCTTAATGGTTTCTAATACTTTTTCATTATCTTTACCTTAATCTCTCAGCATATGATTTACTGACTGGAATGGTGAGTGATATCAGTGGGCAAAAACAATCATTAGAGGCTGTTAAGGAGCATTTATTGTTTATTTGACTGCCTGTCTATAAAAGTACACACGATGGCCCTAATAGCAAAATATCAAATTATCAAGTGCTTTAAAGCAGAAAATGTCATTTGTTTCTCAAAACTGCACCAACTTTATATAATTGCCCTTTTAATTATCCCTAGTGGCCCATGAAATTTGCAAAATAGAGCATCAAAGCTTTGATTTACTTACATGTTGCACTTTGGCGGGATTCTTAATGAATATTGTTTAGTGCTAATGCTGAGATGGAATTTGTAAATGTTTATAGTGAGGGACTTAGAAGAGGGGGGAGGCCAGTAATAAAACTGAATCAGCTAGGTTCCTCAGGATAGAACAGTATGGCTGTATTCTTGAACCTAACATTTTGAAAAATCCTTTTTATCATGGAATTTTATTATTAATTCAGGTCTAGATGAACACACATTAAGTTTAGTTTTGCAGTACGTTTTTTTCTGCCTGGTTAAGTGATCTTGTCATTACTTTCCTAGGGCATTTGAGGAATAATTTGTTTGTTTCCTGGCAGTTTTGGATTGAAATCACCTGTTTCTTCAGAAATTACAGTCTGCCAGATGACATTCAGAACTAGATCTCTAAAAGCTCATCTTTCGGAGATGATCTTTGCAGTTGCAGACCTGTGGGAGTTTCTTAGCATCCTTGGAGCTGACTATGAGTTTGAGGCTTCCTGGGACTGTTTTGTGTCATCTTCCGTGAAGCTTTGTGTGCATTGTCATGTGCCATTAAATGAAAAACAAAGCACCACTCTGAGAAGCTGTGAGCCCAAGCGGGACCTGCATGGATTGTGCTGTTGCAAAGTGAGTTTCCATCTCTCTGCATTCGGTTACCTGCCCAGATTTTTGTCTTTATTCTACAGAGATCAGCCAGGGAGCTACACGTTGGGTAGTGAGAGAAGTAATGATACAGGATGGTGATAGGGAGACCCTGGAATTTGATTCCAGGCTGGCTCAGTGGGCACAGGAAATTCTGTTGGCTCTCATTGATAGAGATATTAAATAATGCTGGCGGAAAGGTGGACACCTGTGGAACATCACTTGTTAGATGTCCCCAGGTCGACAGCACACCAGTGATAACGGCCCGTTGGGTGTGGTGTGCCTACTCTCATCTTCCTGGCCCGTTGATGAGAATGTCACAAGGGACAGAAGCAGCAGACTAAAGAAGTCTGTAAGATTACATCTCTCATTTTCCCGTTATCTACCTGACTTGTCACTCAGTCAGAGGGGCTGGCAGGATGTGTCTCCAGAAAACCATGTTGGTTGTTTTCTGGTAACTTGTTTTTCTCAAAGTGATGGTAAAAAGATTATTTCTTCTCAATATCTCCTCTGGTATGGAAGGAAAGAAGATCAGCTTTAATTACTCAGCGCATTGTTTTTTGAAGAGTTCTTTGTCTCATACCCCATCCGCCATCATTCCTGGTCTTCGGGGCTTTTCCTGTCCCCTTGGAATCTCTGAAATAGCATTTGTCACTTCTCAGGCACCTTGGAATCGTTAGTCCTTGTGATGTGACTGTATCTGATTTTTAGAATTATTTTCCGCCTCCTTGATCTGACCGATGGCAGTTTAGAAGCTGAAATAATGTCAAAAATATTAAAATGCGGACATTTTTAAACCATCTATTAGCCCTGTCTACCAGAAGTGGCAATATTTGCCTGGTTCAGCCTCTTTTGTCTTACATAATTTTGCATAATTTCGTCCCCCCTTGCGTCTTTGGAAACTATCTTCTTGCTTTTAGGTCCATGACCGTGTGCTTCCTTATACAATGGTGGTGGTTTTCGGTAGTTGACATCAGCGAAGTGATTTCTACCTGTTTGCCGTTTCCGTTCGCTCCTGCAGTTCTGTGCTCAGTCTCCTCACAGCGCCCTTGGTCACGACTCTTTTCGTGGCCTCTCTTTGATGCTTCAAGACCATCTAACCATTGAGTCCTTTTCAAACCGCATAGTTTTCCTTTTGGGTTCTCCTCCATCTGGATCTACTCTACATTTTTTCTAATATCGAATCACTTTTCGTGAAAAGAGAGCCACTCAAAGTCAAGAGAGACCTGGACCACTTCCATTACCTCAAAGCTCATGATACTAAAGCATAATGCAAAGGCAAAACAGATTTATAGAACTTAAGATATATTCTCAGTGTTTAACTTAAATTCAGTCAGTGTCTTTACACACACATGCACACACACACACGATAAATAAAATGCAGTGTGATGACACCGTGACTCACACGATTTATACAAAATACTACTTCTGCTGTATTTAGGTGATGTGTTCCAAAAATGATCTGCAGGTTAAAGTTCTTTAATGAAGGACTAAATTCGGTCCTGTCATTGTATATCTGTGACTGGAGGCTAAATCCGATTGGGAAGAGAGCATTAAAAATCCAAAACTGTGGCCCTCTGTGGATGTGAGTCGTGGACTGGGTGACTTTCTTACTCCCTCATGATTGTCACCTTTCCAGGCACCTTCATGCTGCCATCTTCCTTCCTTTCTTGTTTGCTATTTTGAGTCTGTATCTATCCTCAGAGTGTGACAAATTCTTCCCTGTTGTAAAACTTGTGTCCACCATTTAGTGGATTTCAGAACCAGGCACTGTCCCTGTACCCTGAGCCTCCTCGCTGGTGGAGATGACATCCAAGTCATCGGATCTGCACGACCTCTTGCACTTCGGGAGCTTGCTCGCAACTTTTGGTGCCCTCGCTGTTTCCTAAGTGCGAAATGAGCTCCTGCATTTCCACCCGGAAACGTGACCTTCACATTTCACTCCCTCCACCTACGTGATTCCGATGAGGTTTATCTTCGTGTGTTTGTCACTTGGTTCTCAGTTTCCTTCATTCTTTCAGTTCCTTGGGAGTCAGTCCAGCTCTTGATGTTCAGCAGCCTGTTGCTGCAAACCATCGCTGCAGGTTAACAAGCTCACAGGCTACTGGGCAATAGCTAGCCCAGGAAGCCAAGTCTGCGCTGCTTCTGTGGTGTTCTTTGCGTTCTGTTCTGTGCCTCTTCGTGTATGTGTATGTGTGTGTGTGTGTGTGTGTGTGTGTGTATGTGTGTGTTTGAGAGAGAAAGAGAAAGAGAGGGAGAGAGAAGGGCAGGGCGAGACAGATTGTCAAGTCAGCTAGTTGCTCAGGTGTCTTTGTCTCAGGTCTGGCTGTTTCCTCCTAGAAGAAAACCATCTAGTTGGCTCCGGGGACCTAGAGGTGAGCTAATAGATGAGTGAATATTAGCAGTGAACGTTCCTGCTCTGATGATGGATTTGCCTCAGGGCTTACTACCAAGGGATTTCTGGAACTCAGAGCCGTTCTTTTTCTCAGTTCTTGGGTCTTCTTTGATTATCAGGGAGGCAGAGTTGTCCCTTCTGTTTTCTTACATGCTGTGCTTTGCCTCCTGACTGATGTCTCATCAGGTCGATTGTGGCAGGTGCCTACAACAATGCGAAGAGAGTGTTCAATACATTTTGCAGATCCTGTTGCTTTCGGCTAAAATTATTGTTAGACCAAAGAAAAGCAATCCAGAAATTTCTTGAGACAAAAGAAGGCAGAATTTGTTGTTTTCTCTTTCTCTAGTTCCTTCCCCAGCCACCTGTGGATCCTGAAATTGTAGCTGCCACCTCATAGATTAGAGTTAGACTTGCTCTGAAGCTTAGAACAGGGGCTTTTGAATGTGTGCGTGCCGGCTCTAGAATCACATGAGCTGAATCTGCATCACAGCTCGCCAGCTTTCTCACTGTGTGTTCTGTGCAAGCTACTTGACCTCTCTGAGCATCTCCTTCCTCATCTGTATCATAGAGGAAATTATATGCATTTTCAAAAAGGTTACTGTGAGAATTAAATACAATACTGAATATACAAGCAGTAGGGTAGAGCCTGGTGTATAGTGAACACTCAATAAATGTTACAGGCTGAATGTGGTGGCTCACCTGTAATCCCAGCGCTTTGGGAGGCTGAGGCAGGAGGATCACTGGAGGACACGAGTTCAAGACCAGTCTGAGCAACATAGTGAGACCCTGCCTCTACAAAAAATTTTAAAATTAGCCAGATGTGGTGGCACATGCCTGTAGTCCCAGCTTCCCTGAAGACTGAGGTGGGAAAATTGTTGGAGCCCAGTAGTTCAAGGTTATAGTGAGCTATGATCATGCCACTGCACCCCAGCCTGGGCAACAGAGTGAGGTCCTGTCTCTAAAAAATAAAAACAAAAATGGTCAGACACGGTGGCTCACGCCTGTAATTCTAACACTCTGGGAAGCTGAGGCAGGAGGATCGCTTGAGGTCAGGAGTTCCAGACCAACCTGAGCAAGAGCGAGACCCCATCTCTACAAAAAAATAAAAAAGTTAGCTGGGCATGGTAGTGCACGCCTGTAGTCCCAGATACTTGGGAGGCTGAGGCAGGACGATTACATGAACCCAGGAGTTTGAGATTGCAGTGAGCTGTGATCACACTACTGCAGTCTAGCCCGGAAGACAGAGTGAGACCCTGTCTAAATGAATGAATGAAGGAATGATACAGTTAATTTTCATATTGTTCAGAGTACCTAATAAAAGACTGCTATCACTCATCTAATTCTTTACCTCCAAGTGGACTACAAGGTGATAACTACTGAATGGACAATTTTGTACTTGGAAATGCAGAGCGTGAGACTGGCGATGAGGACTCGGGGAGCCTCCCTGCCCCCCTAGTACAGTGTTCAGTAGACCGGCTGAAGAGCAATGAGGGACACGTGCCAAAGCCGTTAGAGAGTCCAGTTAGATCCCCCTAGGTGGCAAAGTTTTCAGAGTTCTTAGGACTCAAAAAGTGAACTCATATCTCTAAAAGGCCGTTCTTGACTCTCTATTTCTGATGTCATGACTTTATGGGTCTTGTGTTTCCCATCCTCATTTGGCTGCATTCTGTATTTATGAATTTTGTATTTGTCAGTAGTTTACCATAAGAATTTCATGGATCTTGTGAATTGTTTTGAAAAACATCAGCTGTGTTTAGCGTTGCAGTCAGGGTACAGTAAAGTCTTCTCTTTACAGAGGTCATTCCAGGGCAAGTCTCCAGGACGTTGGTCTCCACAATAAGGTGATGAGCACAGGTAGCCTGATACTGGGGGAACCAATGCAAAGACTACATTGAGGACTAAATTCCTCATTGGGTGTAGATGCTCAAATGTTCCCCGCACCCCCCAAAACTCTTTGGACTTGTAAATCTTGGTCATATGGAAGTGCTAAATTCACTGAACGAGAATTTTCTAGACAGATGCTTTCTCGGAATCCGGATTTCCTTCGAGTGTGCCCAATCTGGTTATTATTAAATAGTTTTGCAGTGGAGCTTTGAAAAGGGACTGAACCTCCACCGAGGAGTAGCATGGATAGAACTTGGGTACGTGGAGCAGATTTATATAGAAACAGGTAATTATCAATTTTTCAGAGATGATTTCTCTAACTCTTTCAGACCGGATTCTTGCTGTGTGTTCTGTGCAAGCTACTTGATCTGTCTGAGCATCTCTTTCCTCATCTGTCTAATGGGAGAAATTGTACCTGTTTTCAAAAGGTTGCTATGAGAATTAAATGCAATATTGAGTTTAAAAGCAATAGGGTAGAGCTACATGTTTGCAAGCAGCCTGTATTTTCCTCTTGCTCTTAATAGTTGTGAGTGGTTATTCTGAAGCTATCCTGTTAGCATATGACTACAAAGGTTCCACGTTCCTCAAGGGTCAGGAACAGTCTTCACAGAATATCTAGCACATCACAAAGGATCTGGCATATAGCAGGACTTGATATACATAGTTACTGAACATTGAATGAGAAGGATGATCCAGCATTTTTATTCTTCACTTTACTGGGAAATTTCCATGACGGACTACGTTTCAATTAGGAATGAATTGGGTGCATTGAACAGAAACCTGATTACCGTGACTCAGTACAGGGGCTGGCAAACGTTTTTTTTTTTTTTGAAAAGAGACTGACGATAAATATTTTAGGCTTTGCAGGCTATACAGATTCTGCTGCAACTGCCCAAGTCTGTGTTGTGACGTGAAAGCTGCCGGAATGGATAGTACTTAAATGAATGGGGATGGCTGTGTTCCAATAAAACTTTATTGTCAAAATGGGCTGTTGTTTGTAGTCACCTGCCTGCCTTAGTCACCCTGGGGGGGAGGTGGCGGGGGGCATTTGTTTAACAAAATCAGAAGTCCAGAAGTAGGGAGGCCCTTCAGGGCTGGTGACAGGAGTCCTCAAAGACTGTGCTCCTTCTTGCTTTTTTATCTACCATCGTGAACATATGGCTTGTGTTCCAGTGGTCACAGGTGGCCCCTGTACCTCTTGCTATCAAAGATGTGCTTCTGGGTGGGGACAAGGTGAAAGAGGAAAGGACAGAGAGATTACCTCTCTCCAGATTCTGCCTCTTTCTAAAATGAAGTATATTGTGCTGGACTCGCCTTCGTGCTTTGGAAAGAATGCTCTTCCTGTGGTCGTCTGTCTGTATTGCGTCAGCCAAGACTGCGTGACAGGGCTGCTTCCAGTGACGAAAGACCCTGGAACTGCGAATATTTCAGTCGAGCAAGTTTTTGCCTAAACAAAATTGGGCTTCTGGCGGTGAGGAAGGAGGGTGAGTCGCGATTAGGTGAGGAACTAGCAAGCTCTGCTCTGCTGTGGGCTTGGACCAGTTACTCTGCAGCTCCTCAGCCTTCGGGTTAGTTACGTATGGAGCATGAGAGGCACTGGGTAAGCACCTGTTTGGCGGGTTCAAATTTCAGCTGCTCTAATCACTGTCCCTGTGACCTCGGCCTCAGTTTTCTCAGCTGTAACGTGGAAAATGGGTAGTTTACTCCGTGGAGTTGAGAGGGGTAAGTTAGGAAGGTGGGTGAAGCATGCAGCACTGTGGCAGCACACGGTGAACGCTCAGTAAATGGCACACGCCAGTATCATTGTCACTGCCGTGAACACACGGTTCATGTTTTTAATCTCCGCTTGCCTTTCCAACACAGAAATATGTGTGAAAAGGAGAGGAACATGGAAGAAAAAGGAATGCAAGCTCAAGGTCTGATATAAAGTGTGAGAGAGAAAGGGAGGAGCTCTCCTTACAGGCATTCCGGAAGATCGTGAACTTCCAGTAGAGAGCAAAGTTGGAGATAAACAGCAGCAGAACAACGAAAACCCAATTCCCCCAAATCCTAACAGTTTTTATACCCTGCCAGCAGCTGTTGATATTCCCAGCTTTCATGGTTTGTGTACAGGCTCGGTTTTGTTGTTTTATTTTAATTTTTAAACGTATTTAAATGCCTCTGGGTAGGAGTTTCACAGGATGGGAAGTCTAACTCTGCCAAAGGCTGCGTTCCCTCTGTGCTGTGTACACAGCAGAAGGTTCCACGTTTTCTCTCCCTGCATTCTGACCTCCCTCACCTGGGGTGGCTGAGGATAGAGGTGCTCTGAAGGGCAGAGGGTTGGGAATCGCTGATTGTGGGCACTCCTTGCTAAGATACTCCCAGTTTTAAATGAGTCACTTTTGGGGTTTCTTTACTCTTCCAGCCACTGTGCAGGAAGCTCTTTTTCAGGTGCATTGGGCGTGTTCTGCATTGGCTTTCCAAGGGCTAGCCATTTGGGGATTGGAGTCCGGAGGCCACCCGCAGAATCAGTCCTGTTGCTTATTGATGAAGCACCTTCGCGGTGGCTCAAGATCTCCTGGGTCACATCATCTGAGTGAGGACCTCTTTGAGAGAACACTCGGAAGGTTTATTTCTAAAACTAGTCACAATACTAGAGTAACCACCCAAGTGTCACTTTTAAAAAGCAAAAGTCAAGACTCAAATCAGCAGAGCCCCAGCGGAAATCTCTTCTCCAAATCCATTACGCAGGAGATGAGCTGGGTAAATACCGAGGACGCTCCCATTTAGAGTCTGACCCTCACTCAGCGAGGGGAGTGATTTGTTTCCCATGTTGGTTCTGTGCCCACCTTTTTGCGAACCTTTTAATTTAAAAGAGACAGTGATTAATGATGCTTTTGATCCACTGACTTTTTTTTTTCTTTTAAAGGGCAGCCTCTTTCTTTTCTACATAAATTTGATGTTGGAAGTAAACCATGAGTATAAAAATTATATTGCTTATTTATTTCTGGAAGCATTAGGCATATACTAAGGCCCTTTCCCCTGTCCCCACTGAGGGGGTTGGTTCTAGCTTTGATTGTCGTGGTGCGGGCTGGAATAATGTCTTTTTTTTATTCTTAATATTTAGTGTCTGGCATGTAGCAGGGACTGGACAAATATTTGTTGAGTGAGCAAATGGATGAATTAATTAATAAATGATACGTAGTGATCAGGACTTGTATGGAGGACACTTCTAAAAGTGTATTTCCAGGTAACTTGTGTAACTTCTCATTGCAAAATCTTGAATATTCTATAGGCTATGGAGTTGGGTTTTGTTTTGAATCTGTAGTGATTCAAATAAGGTAATTTACAGTGAAAGATCTTTCTGCCTAGGTCCCCTTGATAGTAGCCTTGGTGTGTCTTGCCTGGCTGAGAGAGCAGGCGACCAAGAGACACAGTGATTTTGAAGTCTGTGAATATTTTCACAGTTCTCCCAGGCCACTTCTCAGTAGCACAGCCTTAGTCCACAGAGCTTGCTAACCTATCTCGCTATTCTGTGTTTCTTTTATTACAGGTAGGGAGATATTGATAACTCAGAAAGGAAAAAAATAATCTTGTTAAACACAGCATGACATAAGATTTTAGCAAATGTAGATTCTGCTATAATATTTCGGCCAAACTCTCTCAGAAATTTTTGTCTTTTTTTCCCTTGTGTTTTCTTATTTAAATATATGAGAAAAGTACAAGAATTGGTCTTAGTTCCAGATTGCAGAATCAGAAACTAACGTAAAAAAACAAAACAAAACCCAAGACTTTTTTTTATTAATATGTTTTATATTGTGTTGAAAACTTAGTGATAATTTAAAGTGGCATTATTTATATAGATTTATTAAATATAGAATACAGTCTAAAACTTATTCAAAGATAATTACTTTGAATATCCAGCAGCTTTGCGAGAGGCCTGTATTACTTTAAAAGGTATAAATGATAGGTTGTGTAGTACTCTCCATTGTTATCTCGAACTCTGTTGTGGGAGCTCTTTCTGTTTTACCTTAATGTGCCCAGGGGACTCCTGCTTGGCTTAATAGGACACCCAAAAGGAGGAAATGCAGTTAATGGTTTAACAAATTCCAAATTTTATTAGCAATTTGCACTTAGGAGCAGGGCAGATGGTGTGTTCTGGAAAGCTTGCGGGACTGAGAGTTGTAGACCTAAGTTTTAATCTACATCTCCTCTGTTCTTTAATAAGTAGAAGGGTGGAAGGCTGGCTACACTGGATCCTCTTAAAGGTCCTTCTGTCCCCACCTTAGCATGTCCGTGGCCACGTCACACCTCTTGTGTGGCTTCCTTGATTCTTCCTGAGCAACGGCCGCCCCCCGCCCCATTCTCTACCATGCATTTCTGTCCTGTGAGGGGCAGATTTCTTTGGAATTTTTCTTTTCTTTTTTTTTTTTTTGAGACAGAGTCCTGCTCTGTTGCCTGGGCTAGAGTGCCATGGCGTCAGCCCAGCTCACAGCAACCTCAAACTCCTGGGCTCAAGCGATCCTCCTACCTCAGCCTCCCAGGTAGCTGGGACTATAGGCATGCGCCACCATGCCTGGTTAATTTATGTGTCTATATATATATATATATTTTAATTGTCCAGGTAATTTCTATTTTTAGTAGAGACGGGGTCTCGCTCTTGCTCAAGCTGGTCTCAAACTCCTGACCTCGAGTGATCCTCCCGCCTCGGCCTCCCAGAGTGCTAGAATTACAGGCGTGAGCCACCGCTCCTGGCCCCAAGAGGTAAGTTTTTATCCATCACTCTCCTTCCATCCTCTCCCCTTTTTAGTTTCCAATGTCCTTTACACCCCTGTGGACCATGTGTACCACTGTTTAGCTCCCACTTATTAGTGGGAACATGCGGTGTTTGTTTTTCCATTCCTGAGATACTTCACTTAGGATAACGTTCTCCAGTTCTATCCAAGTTGCTGCAAATGACATTATTTCGTTCCTTTTTACAGCTTAGTAGTACTCCTTGGTATATATGCACCACATTTTCTTTATCCACTCATGAACTGATGGGCACTTCGATTGATTCCATATCTTTGTGATAGTGAATTGTACCGTGATAAAAATTTAGATACAAGTATCAAAAAGACACTTGTACAGTTTTAATCCTTTTAAATTTGTTATACCTTGTTTTATCACCCAGTAATATAGTTTTTCTTGGTCAATGTTCAATGTACACTTGAGAAAAATGTACATTCTGCTATTGTTAGGTCAAGTGTTCTATAAATGTCCATTTGTTCCAGCTGGTTGTTAGTGATGTTGAAATCTTCTGCATTCTTACTGATTTTGTGATTATCTGTTCTATCAATTACCAAGAGAGGGGTGTTATTATCTCCAACTATAATTGCGGTACAGGAAGACCTTTTTCTCCTTTCACTTCTGTCAGGTTTTGTGTCATGTGTATTAAAAGTCTCTTACTGATGGTAAACATATTTAGGATTATCACATCTTCTTGATGAATTGACTCCTTTATCATAATGAAATGTCTTTATTTCTGGTTATATTCCCTGTTCTAAAGCCTACTTTGTCTGGCATTAATATTAGCTACTTTAGATTTCTTAGGCCTAGTATTTGCATGGCATGTCTTTTTCCCTCTTACTTTCAACCTACGTGTGTCTTTATGTTTTAGTTTCTTATAAGCAACATGTAAGTCAGTCTTGCCTTTTTTAAACAAATTCACTCTGACAATCTCTTTTAATTGGAGGACTCATCTAATTTGGAAATCAAGGTTCTGAAATAAAGTTAGTGGTAATTCCTCTGGATGTGATCTGACTAGGTCATAGCAAAAATGTTCTTCCCACTTACGAAGATATCAGAATGGCCCCAAACTAATGAGTCTTACCTTTAGAATAGCAAACCACCATAAATATTGGAATTCTGCAACATTATCTGAGCCTTCCAGCCTGAAGACTAGAGGAAATGGTTTTACTCTGAGGGTAAACTGCTCAAAAGAAATGAGTTTCCTTTCCTGAATATCTGAGAAGTACAAATCAGAAATGGAGCTGGCCCTGGATTAAGTCCACTTCTAGTAGACACTGCCAGGTAACCTCTTTTGAAATCACATTCAATTCTTCTAAAATGAGCCTCCTTTATCTTTCTCGAGGTGTTCCTATACCATAACATCTAAAAGCATATCATCTTTTGACTAGGTAGCTCTCCTAGGTATTTATTTCATATCTCTACTGGATCACTTACCTTTTTATAATTATATGAGAATCTTCAAGAACAGGGATTATTCATTTTATATCTTAGTACCTAGCATCATAAGTAAGGGATTGTGGGCCTTCAACAAATGTCTGCTGAATGAACAAATGAATGAATGAACAGGACATAAGACAAAGACCTCATCTATGAGAAATGTGGCTAGAAATTTACTTAAGAAGCCAAAAGCTGAGGAGGAAAGGGAAGAGATGCGGTATTCAACCCGGCAAATCTACTTTCTCTCTCTGAAGTTCACTAAAATGTGAAGTTTCTACTTTGGACCACAAAGCCAAACTCTCAGAAAGATAAATTTACTGACAGAAAAATAAACAGACCTCCAGTGGTTAGGGGACCCTTCCATAAGGCAAGAGTTCCTTGGAGCTGCATTTGCACCACTGTGTAAGATGCTGCAGAACTCTAGTCTGTGTTGGGGTTGGTCTAAAGATGGGGCAAAGACCTTCCTGAAGAAGCTCTGATGAAGACTAAGGGAGAAACAAGTAAGAAGGCAAAGGCTCATCACTGGAATAGGAAGGCAGGGGAAAGTCACGGAGAAGCAGCCGAACTCAAATTGAGAGCAGAACAGAAGATCAGGAGACTAAAAATCAGAATGGGTGAGATTTAGAGGCTATAGCCAGGGTTAAATTATTAATATACTGATGGTGGCTTCTCTGTGACTAAATGACACATTATGAAAAGCGAAGTCTGGCATTTGCCTTGAGATCCTGTTCCCAGGGTTACAGCCAAGCTCCTCATGGGATGCTGTGGCTGTTTCCTTCCATCCTAGTATGCTCAGAGTCTTGGAAGACAAGCTTGGCCCTTCAGAGTTAGGACAGGGACTAAAGTAGGGCTAGAACATTTTCCTCAGCTCCATGATTTAAGGACTTGGTAGCAACAGACAGTCCAAAGTTTTGTTGCACAAAAACAGTCATTGAAATATCATGGTTTAGTGAGAAAGCAGTCAGATTTGTGAACCAACCATATCTGTTTGTTTTTTTTTTTTATCTAGTTTTGCCTCATTTTTCAGGTAATGAAACAGTACATTTAAGTAACTTGCCTAAGGCCACATAGATAGGAAAAAGCCAAGTATGTTTTATAGCATTGTGGCAAGAGTCAAGCAAAATAACTTCTAAGATGCTCACTACTTCATAGGTGGTTATTTTTATCCAATTGATAATGAGTAATTGATTGGATTCCTATAAATATAAATATGCTCTTCTGGGACTGGGGGAGGACAAAGGGGAAACAGAAAAATACACATACACATACATCCCACGCCTACCTACCACACCTATTACCTACCGTTCACAGAAGTCAAGGACACCAAGTGGTGCAGCTCTTTGACTCAAAACCAAATATGTGAGTCTGTAGTTATGGAATGGGTGTCTTAAGTTAAATACTAAAAGTTAAAAGACTGTATATGTGGTTATATTGGTGTTTACAATAAACTTGAGATGGTCAAAACAAGAAACTACAAACTTCTACCTTCTGGCTTTGAGGCCCTTCCCCCTCATCCAAGGTCCCCTCCTCTTGCTGGTCATAGGCAGGGCCTCCCAGGGTCCTGATTCTCTTCTCACACTGCTTCTTTGCCACAGTCAGTTGGTTAATGTACCTTTTCATATTCCTGGCCCTCAGGAGATCAGCTTTCATTGCAGCAGTTTCTTTACCTTGAATAGGAGTGATGAACAGTCCCCCGTCAGAGGACAAGACATAAAAGAGGGAACACAACAACTCTGAACCAGATCAGTGTCTGATGTGGTACATTTTGAACAACAGTGGATACTAAACAGAATCATAGCATAGAATTCAGGATAAATACATGTATATACACTCCCAAACACAAATATCCATAATTTCTAAATATACAACTGACAAATGTTACTCAAGCATGAAACACTTTTTTAAAAAAACCTCTGTACACATACACTCACAAATCAATGCGCATGTGTATACATATACACATATTTAATAGTTTTATATGTATGTATACATATGCAAATTCATTTATAAGCATGTATAGAGATTCTAACCCAGGCTTCTTTGAGGAAGTGATATTCAAACAAATATGAATACTGGAGTAGAATGTGGCAGACAGAATAGCCACTGTAAAAGTGAGAACCTGTGGCAGGAAGAAGAACAGAGCTTGGGAGGAACTGAAAGAAGGTGAACAGAGCAGATGCAAAAGGAGGTGGCAGCTTCCTCTTTAAAAAATCCTCCTCTGAATTTTTAAGTCAAAAGTGCTGTAGTTTAAAGAATGCACAAGGTTTGACAGGGGAAGAGGAAAAGAGGAAAGAGTGGCGAGAAGGAGAGGGAGAGAAAGAAGGGGAAAAGAAAGAAGAGGGAGCTTTTGTCTGTACAGCACAAGCTGGCTTGTCCAGACTTCTCATGCTATTTTGGAAGCATTATCCATTCCAAGGTCTGGTCCTTATTATATAAATTAAAATGTTAAATATACTCAGAGCTGACTGAATCCCAAACTTAAGTTACTAATTTATTCATTCTTTCAGTAAGGAGTCACTGTCCGTTATTATGGTGTCTTCTGTGCTGTGGATACAAAGGAGAATAAAACATACAGTGCATCCTCCCTACTGGAGGTTCTGCATCCTTGGATTCAGCCAACCACGGATCAAAAATATTTGGCAAAAAACCCACAAAACAATAAAATATAATAATACAAAAACAAAAAAATACAAATTTTAAAATATAATAACTATTTACATAGTATTTACATAGTATTAGGTATTATAAATTAAAAAATAAAAAAAGGAGCTAGAAGATCCAAAATGAATCTGAAATAGGCAGGAGCCAGAAGACGCAAAGCCTTGTAGGCCAAAGAAAGAACTCTGGTCTTTAGAGCAGGAGTACCAAGAAACTTTTAATGGGTTTTAGGCAAGAGTATGCCATGAATGGGTTTGTATTTTAAAAGATTACATAGGAAGTAGGATTAAAAAAATAGATTGGAAGGTGATAGACTGCTTGTGGAGGACGAGCTGGAAGACCAGCACAGTGACATGGAGGAGGGAGGGAGGTAGTGATGGCCTGAACTAGGGTCCTGGAAGGGTAGCAGAGAAGACTGGAGATTTGACAACGGCAGACCCAGTGACCGGCTAGGTAGGTTGGAGGGCAGGTTGCTACAGAATTAAAAGAAAAAAAAAGGTGTTAAATGTGGTTCCTAGGTTCCCAACATGAGCAGCCACAGGGATGGTGAGGCCGATTACCGAACCAGGGAACACTGCTGTTGCCAAGATCACTAGTGACCTCCGTGTCAAAACCAGCAGAGAGCTTTCAGTAGAGTCTGCCTTTACAGTTAGATTAGAATCCTGGCTCTTTTATATGCAAGATGTGTGGCCTTGAGCAAAAAGTTTTTGAAATTTAATTTAAAAACAATTACAATGGTTTGTTTCCTTAAGTTGACATTATATAATTTAAAGCAAAAAACTGATACAAAATTAATTTTTTAAAATGACTAAATATTGAGAATTATGTGTGGAGAATAGGCTGGGATAAAGAAAGTTTTTTTTTTTTTTTAATGAGAGAGAATTGAGCTGGTTTTAACAAACCAGTTAAAAGTAAAGAAAGGTGATAAGGAATGGAATCCAGAAGACAGGTGATGAGGTCAGCTTTGGAAAAAGGCCAACTTCTCCACAGGGGTGACACGGAAGGCAGAAGAGGTGCACACAGATACGGGGAAGTTTGCAGACTGGGGGCCAAAAGCTGAGCCAGTTCTCCTCACATGGATGCAGTTTTCTCCCAGTGGTGAGACTGCCTGCGTGGAGTGAGAGGGTGAAGGGTGAGTGATCAGAGGCCTGAGGAAAGGGAAGTGCAGGATCCACTGTGGAGAGCAGAAGAGAAAGCTCACTTCGGACACTCAGTAGGATCATTAGGCATGTCCAGGGCTCAGGTGACTGCTAGAGAAATATAAATATTCTGATTTAAATAAGATGACTACATACTTGGCAGGTCAGATCACAGTCTCTGGAGATGAGTCATAATATACTTGGATTAGATCTGGAACTACCAGTAATAAAGAAGAGGGTCTGTGTTTTGTTTCCTGGCTCCCTAGCAGTGCAATCTCAGTGATGTTCTGCACATCGGCAGACTTCCAATTCCCTAGCACGATCACTACCTCTCACATCCACTCAGTCGAATGTACAAATGCATAAAACAGTACCTAGGCAGGCTGAACAAATTTATTGAAAAAACTTAGACATAGTACCATAAAACAATTTTTTCTGTCAGAAGCAGTTTTTCCAGTACTTATCACAAAGGGTCACAGGCAGACTTCAGGTTAACAGATGACCTTGTTAGAGATGATCTGTCAGATGTTACAGGATGTTTTTGCACATGTGTGTGCTGAGGAGACATTTTCATTTGACTTCAATAATGGTTTCTGAACTTGTGCTATGCCTGGCTAATGGAGAGACCCTGACCAAAGGACTCACTAACTTGGCATTTATCTCAACAGGAAAAAACAGAATCTCAGAGCACCATAAAGGAGAGATTAATATGAATTAATCTACTGCAAACTAAAATGCTTTGTGGGTGTACCTAAAGAAATGCATACTTGGAAGAGCTAATTTTTAAGGGAAATTTTCACTTTTTAAATATAATCCTTAAACTCTAAATTCTGTATATAACATTTTAAATTACCCTAAAATTCAGAGACAAAAGTTGTCTTTTATATTAATAAAACAGACCTAGACTTCAATTCTAATTTTGTGTTAAAACATGCTAATGAAGAGAGAGATAGAGGAGAAAACTGACACCCATTTATCAACCACCATATTCTTTTTTCACCAAGAAAACTTAAAGGCCTTTCTAAGAGGACAAAAACTAGAAGCAAATTCCAAAGAGAAGGACGAAAGAAAGAGAATAAACCTTTCCCTAAAATTCAGCTACAAGGGGGCTCAGAAGAATATTCTGGAGTTCCCCTTGAATGTCACCTGCTCACACGAATGTATTCTGTTTGTTAACGGGCAATACAATGCCATTGTCTCATCACAAAGCTTGTTGCTAACAAATGCAACAGCAGTTTGTTGCTTAGACAGTTCTGTTTATTTTTTGCCTCAGAAAACTAATACCACGTTCAGAGTTAAATGACTAACACGGAGCTCATGCAGCCCATGTTTCTGGCATGCGAAAATCCTTGTAAATCCAGCGATGCAGATGAATACGTTTCTTTGTGGTCTTAAAACCCATTCACCCAAGAATATTCACGGCAAGAAAAGTACAGGCAAGTGGGTATGTGACAACACACTGAGACCCAGCTCAAACTAGTCATATGACTGTTTCTCTGTAGAGTCTTACGTAGCAACAGTAGGCATTGTTAGAAACCGGGCTAATCACACAACATTTAATCTAGTTTAAAAAAGAAGTGGCCAGTGAGACACTGGATAGCAGTGGCTCTTTAAACTGGTGCCTAGATGAACACACAAGTGATATAATATTCCAAAGCAATGAATTATAAATATTTACTGTTTTTTTCCTTCTAGATAGTCTAGATTCCACTGAGATTAGAGCAAAAGGAAATGGGTTGATTTGCTGAAAAAGACATTTAGATTAGACATTAGGTGAACCCTTTTGGCTATAACACATTACAATGGACTTATGAACAACATCATTGAAATGCTTTTTGCTATAAATCTTCTGCCCATGATATAGTTCTTCCTTAAGCAAGTGAAGTGGTTTGCAGTAAAACAAAAACACCAGGGGACAACTGTTAGGTGCTATTTCTGAAGAAGCAACGGAGAGTGAAGTAACTTATAGTGCAAACTGTTGACTCCAGAAATAGTACAAGTACAGCTGGATTAAAATGGTACCACTGTGTTTTCTAGCATTAAAAAATGCTAAGAGTAGATACTTTTCTTCTCTCATAGCATGCTATTACATTCCATGCGTATCCCAACAGCAGCATCCTCAGCAGAATGACTGAGGAATTTAATGGGTAACACAGAGTAGGGTTTCTCACCCTTGGCACTGCTGACATTGCAGGCAGGACAATTCTGTGTGGCGGGGGCTGTCCTATGTATTGTAGGCTGTTTAGCAGCATCCCTGGCCTCTACCACTAGATGCCAGCAGCATCCCTTCCCCCAGAGATGACAACCAAAAATGTCTCCAGAATGTTGCCAAATGTCCCCTGGGAAGCAAATTCCCCCCACTCCCACTTCCACCCAGCCCCATCGTGAAGTACTGATACAGAGGTACAGCCTCTGTGACTGTGAAGAGGACATGGCCACATACTCCCCCCTTTCCTCGACTCCTCAACATGGGTTCTCTTCACTCTCTCCCTGGGATGCACAGGTCTTCTCGCAAGACCCAGGCCACCAACGTAAGGAATAGGGACTTCCTCACTAGAAAATGCTGGGCCTGCACTCCTCAACCTGTACGCACACTACCAAACTGGCCAGCCTCTGAATCTTTCCTGTACATTTAACTACAAGTTTTACTAAATCCTTTTGATAGAATAGTTCAAGAAACAAGTACTTATTTACTTAGGGACTAGTTAAGATTCAAAATGAGAAAATGGTACTTGACTTCTTAACATGAAGCTGGCAACAATTCTCAGTCATGACCAATCATCACAAAGGGCTTCAAAATTACCTGGAAATTACCTCAAAAGCTGCCCAGGAACTCAAGACATATTTACCTTACTTTTCAACTTGAGGCCGGTATGTTCTTTTTTTTAAAAGAACAAATGGGATTTTCTTATCACACCAAACACCTGAAATTCCATAGTTCAAAGTGTCACTCCACTTCAGTGCAAAGTATATTTGAAGAATAAGCAGAAATCACAGCAAGAGTTGATGGCGGAGCCACTCACTTTATAATGGAGAAGAGTAGACACCTCAGAGACCTTGTGCAGCCTACTCAGGTCATGACTACTGCATGTCTTTTCTTTCTTTCCTTCAATGTCTCAAGTGCTAGAACTTCTAGCACTTCCTTTGGTTTAAGGCCCTCCAACAGGCTTGCAATACAGATTTAAAGGAATAATAATATCCTGTCAGTCAAATCCACATATAAAATTATAAGCAGAACCCTGTTCTCAAATTAGCACTGTGAGTTGAACAGACTTGAGACATACACTTAGAGCACAGGTCTAGCCCATACGATGTTTGGGTTTTGAGCATGACTCTCATAGCATCTACCTGTGTGAATCAGCAGCACAGCAGAAAGAGTCTGGGACTAAAATCACAAGACCTGGGTTCAAGCTCTGGATCTGTGTATAACTAACTAGTTCCATTCAAACCAAGTAGGTTGTTTAACATCTCTGGACATGAACTTCATTTGTATAAAAGGCAGGTGTTAGAATATGCAATGACTAAGGTTTTCTTGGGGAAGAGAGTGGGAGTGGAGTTGGCTATAAAATCATGATACTATAAAGAGTGTAATGGAAGTGCCTGAGCCCTTAGTTTTCCAACGCAGAGGACAGATGGGGGCTGGGTAGTGACACCGGGGAGGAAGTACTCACAGTAAGAGGGCTGGGCAGGGAGGGAGCCTGAGGTCTGGTTTTAGACCATTTGGGCTGCTTTAACCAAATACCATATACTAGGTGGCTCATAAACAACAGAAATTTATTTCTCACAGTTCTGGAGGCTGGGAAGTCCACGACCAAAGCACTGGCAGATTTGGTGTCTTCTTGCTGTGTCCTCACATGACAGAAGGGGCAAGGCAGCTCTCTGATGCCTCTTTTATAAGGGCACTATTAGGAAAAACCAACTTAAACTGTGTTTTTCCTCTGTTCTCACAGCACAACAATCAACACAGAAGACTGCTGTGACCCAGTGTATGGGAGTTTTTCCCCCCTTTACATCAAGCAGCAGATACCAGCTAGGTGCCCTCTAATTCAGTTCTGATGTTATCTATCTGGAGATAACCTCAATCCCACAGGGGGATGCTCAGTCTCACTAGACTGCCCCCCTTTCAGACACTAGTTGCAAGTCCAGGCCTCGGGAACTTCTGACCAACCAGCTTCAAGGTGAGGTTCCCAGACCCCCTCTTTGGGTTTGATTAATTTGCTAGAGTGGCTGGTTTATTATAAAAGATATGACACAGGATACAGATGAAGAGATGCGCAGGGTGAGGTATGGGGAAAGGGGTGCAGAGCTTCTAAGGCCCTCCCTGGGTGCGCTGCCCCCCAGGAACCTCCACATGTTCAGCTATCTGGAAGCTCCCCGAACCCTGTCCTCATGGGCCTTTTATGGAGACTTCATTGGATAGGCACAATTGAAGACAACCACATCAAATGTCACTGGACAAAAAGGGCCTCTCTGCGCATTCCTTCCTCCAGGGTGTGGGGCAGGACCCTCTGGAATGAGGGTCTTATGGCCCATAATCAGATTAGAGTTCTGCCTTGGGCAGGTGAAAAGAGGACAGGAAAAGTTAAGAAAGAGAAATTCTATTTCCTGAGGCCTGCTTCTGGGGCCTAAAATGCCCCAATATCGTAACAAAAGACTGTAACAAGGGTTATGGGAGTTATAAGCCAGGAACTAGGAACACAGACCAATGTAAATATAAATGTAAATATAAATTATAAATATATATCTCATAATATCATAGTCACTAATCTCATTCATGAGAGTGGAAACCTCATTACCTAATCATCTCCCAAAGGCTCCATCTTCTAATACTATCACCTTGGTGATTAGGTTTCTACATGTGAATTTGGGGAGGCATACATACTCGAATCACAGCAGGTCTTTTGTAAGTTTAGGTCATTCAAATCAGTTAGGAACTGTTTGTATCACTTTACTGCTATGCTATAAAATAATATCACATCAAAGCATTAGAAAAGATCCCAAGAGATCCACTAGAGTCCACAGATTAGCTAGCTCACTTCCTTCAGGCAGTGACACCTTTAAATCCTAGATTGGACAAAGCAGCTACATAATATCATTAAAAATAATTCCTGGCCAGGCACAGCGGCTCACACCTATAATACTAGCACTCAGGGAGGCCGAGGCAGGAAGATCCCTTGAGTTCAGGAGTTCAAGACCTGCATGAACAAGAGCAAGACTCTGTCTCTACTAAAAACAGAAAAAACTGGCCAAGCATGGTGGCAAGCTCCTATAGTCCCAGCTACTTGGGAGGCAGAGACAGGAGGATCCCCTGAGCCCAGGAGTTTGAGGTTGCTGTGAGCTACGCTGACCCCACGGCACTCTAGCCACGGTGACAAGAGAGATCTTATCTCAAAAAAAAAAAAAAAAAATTCCTAATGGAAATCATTTCGCTTATCAGCAAGTAGTACTGTGTTTATGTATTTATACATATTTGATATATTCTACAGTTCTTCTACAGTCCTACTAGATATATTAAATTCCAAAACTGTTTAGCTATACCCTAAAAAAACTGTTTAGTTACACTTGGGCAAGATTCACAATTTTACAAAATGAATAAAAAGGCAGAGCCTTCCCATCTATCACTCCCAAGTGTATACTATTTATATATAGCAGTTTCCAACCCACTCAAATCAACTTCATGTCCTTTGCTGTAGTCAGCTGAATGAACATTACTCTTGAATCACCTTAACTGTTCTTGATAACATTTCAGGATTCAGAACAGCAGGGAAGAAAGCATTAAAGGGAGCTGATATTCTGGGCTCACTCACATCAAACTGCAGGGGAAATTTAGCACGAGCTCATCACTACTAGATAGAGTTCTTATACTTAGCCAGCTTATTTCAATAGACCATTTCTCAACTACTCCAGCTGTTCTCTCTAGTCTAGTTGTAAATAAAAAGCTAGAAGTTGGGTACTAAAACAAATACATCAATGACTGTATCATCTATAGCAGTGATTCTCAAAACGTGTTCCTGGATAAGCAGCACAAGCATCTCCACGGAATCTGTGGGTAATGCAAACTCATGAGACTCGCTCTAGATCTACAGAATCAGAAATTTTCAGGTGAGGCCAAGCAATATGCCTTTTAACAAGCCCTCCAGGTGAGTGGGATGCACACTATAGTTTGAGAACCACTGTTCTACAGGATTAAGTCCAGACTTCTTAGGATGACTTCAAGGCCTTTCAGGATCGGCCCTTGTCTACCTATCAAGCCTCATCTGTCCACTGCATGCCAAGCACCAGCACAGTGTCTTACATGACATAAACTATACACACGAAGCTGTAACACAACGTTCTTCTTTGTATATGCACATGTGGCACCATTTAGCCACATCCCCCTGACAAGCCCAGAAGCAAAGGAGAGCCACTCAACCTTTATGACTCAACTCAGCATTATTCTTAAAAGAAAGCTTTTCTTGACCTCTGTTCCAGGTAGAGCTGACCACTCTACATATCTGTGCCACTACCAAATCCTGAACATGCAACTCTCTCTGCACTTACCAAATTGCACTGTCATTTTGTATGTGTGTCTACAAATTAGACTATGATCCCCTTAAGGTGAAGGACAGTTTTCATTTATTGCACCGCTGTATCTAATATACAATGGCATTCAAAAAATGTTGAGTAATTGAAGACACATTTCTGGTGAATAGGGTATCCTTCAAACCTGTGGTCCCCAACCCCCAGGCTGCAGCCTGTTAGGAAATGGGCCGTGTATCACCTCCTGAGCTCTGCACCACCTCCCCCTTCAGTTTAAAAAAGTTCAAAAGCCAGGAATATCAGCTGTTGTCCTAGTCAAAATCTGATAGTAAGAGATTTAAAAGGATTTTTTTAAAAAGAGCTCTATGGTATGGAAGCTCCTCCTTCCTCTTGCTGTTTTCTGTACCACATGAAGAAATCTAGGAGACTTCTAATGACTTAGATCCTTTACGGAACATAGAAAAAGGTGTCACTCACCCCTTTTGGGGGGATTTTATGTCTTCCTGTGTAGCCTGACAAGTTGTGGACGGCTTCTTGACACGTGTAAAGCTCTTCTCTCTTCAGCATTACATTACCTAATCTCTTCGGATTTTACGGGTGCCACAGATTACTTTGCACTATGAGAGAACACAATCTTTCGGTATGCTATGACTGGTGGATCACTGGCAAGGGCTGAAGTTTTGGAGGCGGCTGATAGCGGTTGCAATAAATAGCTGTTACAAGGAGCTACTGGTTTCTTCAAGTGTTTACAGATAAAAAGGCAGGTTTGAACACTTGGAGGTTATGAAAGTACTCGCCACCAAGGGATAGGACTCCCATGGGGGATGGGCTGATTGCAGAGTCACCAGCCCCAGGGGAATGTCTTTGTAGTGAGGTGCACTAGGGAAGCCTGTGCAGCCCAGTCTCATGGTGTTTCCTTCTCTGCACAGACTGAGATTCAGTGTAAAAGTGGGATCCTTAATTTTTTAAAAAATTTAGATGCACTGCCCTCCAGCTGTAAAGTACGTGAAGAATGTCACTTTTTGACACGCCCTGGAATCGCAGGATATTTTGGGACCTGGAGAAGAGAGGAATTCACCCAATTCGTGCAGGTATTACAGGCACAGTCTGATGTTGAATCCCTGGCATAACTTCCTATTCTTGAGAGGCTTTTAAAAGTCTAATCTGAAATTCATCATGAAAAAGTTTCAGCAAAGCCAACTTTAAAAGGAGCCTATATAGCTAATCAGTATTCTTGTTGTACTTTATGCAAACTATCAGGCCAAATATAATACTAAAACTTTTTTTTTTTTACAAGTAAATTAGTCCTACTATCTTTAGTAGAAATGGGGAAATGGAGAGAGAAAAATTATGTTTCAGAGTAAAACTATAGCATATCTGTCATTAGATTTTTAGCCCTGACCATTATTTTTGAGTTTTTAGTATCTGCCTACAATTTGGACTAAATCTGAAATTGTTTCCTGGCTACAAGTCTTTAAAGAAGAACCTAGATTTAATTTTCTTCATGACATATTTAGCTAGCTCACTAATGGAATGGATTTTTTTTTTGTTTGTTTGTTTGTTTTCCCCTTCTGGCATATAAATTGTCTTTTTGGTTGTAATCCTTATGTATTACTTCTTCCAAGAATACCAAAATCATGGAATTCCGAATACTAGAGATGATTCGACCAGCAGTAGCAGCTATATAAATCAATGACTTGACTGAGGTCTCATTTTTGCTACCCTGTGATGCCATCCCAAATCGGCTTTTGGGTGCTCTTAAAATTTCCTAACTGAGAAGTCTCCTTTTCTCCCTTGATGAGGGATAGGACTATTGGGGAATGAGCCTTCCTGGCAATGAGAGACACCCTGACACTCACGTTTTGATCATCAATGCTTTCAAGAAGAAAGATTTTGATCAAAAGTGAAGAAAAAGAAAGAAAATCTTTTATCTGAGAAATACAAGCCCCTTTAAATTATCAGGCCCAGAAAAGCATTTAGAAAGTAACAGCTTCACATGTCACTCATCCTTGAGCTAAATAATTACCTCTGGAAGCCTCTTGCTATATGGGCTCTAGACAAACCAATGCCGGGCAGCCACGAAATGCCATACACCCTATAGTTCAACAACGTACAGCCAAAAACTAACCAGTGTGATTTCTGTAAATCAGTAAGAATTCCCAATGAACAACTCTCGTAATTGCCCGCTCTCATGATTCATTCTTTTTCTCTTTAAAAACCTGAGCCTCTTTTTTACTCTCCAGAGCACTCCCCAAGGCAACTTGGACTTGTGTCCCCGTTGCAGTCCTCGAACTTTAAAGAGAGTTTATTCAAGCACAAATTCTGACCTTTTTGATTATTTTAGGTAGACAGAAACTAGTACTTAGAATAAATCAAATACTTCAGTTATAATTAAAATTCAACCAGAATACTCCACATTAAGAGTAACTTCTTGCCACTTAATTTGTCCTTTCATATATAAAATGGGCACACATTCTCACGTTAAAATTTCATGTTAAATACTTAACATGTAAGAGCTAATCTTGGCAGTTTAACATTGCAGAAAGCAGGAAGACTGAATTCCTCTGGAGCACCATACTATGCAGACACAGAGGGTGGTGATGATAATCACTGCTAATAGTAACCTCAGAGAAGTCATGAAACCAGTCTCTGTAAACATTGAGTAAATAATAAACTCAGTAAACACTTGGCTCAATAAACACTGTTGAATGACCATATTTGTACAGTCTTCCTTCCTGGGCTGAGATTAAGAATTCGTGTGTCTTCATGGTCTACCTTCACTTGCTTTATACACATGCCTATCTTCTGTCAGTGACTCAGGGAGCCAAGTCTCCTGCCTGAGCTTCCTTTTGCTGCTCTATGCTAATGAGAAACCTGGAAGTCTGTCATGTCCCAACTGTTTCCTCTTCTTTGATCACTCTACCCCCTGACAGGGACTTGGGCAGGTCTGGAGAGTCCTGTGGGAAGTCTACTTACTCTACAAGGTGAAAGTAGTGTTTGTTGCCTGTCATCTGCGAATCAAGACCTGCTCTGCAATCTAGATTTTAACATGTTCTCTAACCACATTTATGTGAGGGAGAATGTTTTACTATCATACTATCAGGCAAACTACAGGGAGTTGAGAGGCATCCTCATACCATAATTATTTTTCTTTTTTTTTTTTTTTTTTTTTTTTGAGACAGAGTCTCACTGTGTTGTCCGGGCTAGAGTGCTGTGGCATCAGCCTAGCTCACAGCAACCTCAAACTCCTGGGCTCAAGCAATCCTTCTGCCTCAGCCTCCCGAGTAGCTGGGACTACAGGCATGCGTCGTCATGCCCGGCTAATTTTTTCCATATATTTTTAGTTGTCCAATTAATTTCTTTCTAATTTTAGTAGAGACGGGGTCTCGCTCTTGCTCAGGCTGGTTTCGAACTCCTGACCTTGAGCGATCCGCCCGCCTCGGCCTCCCAGAGAGCTAGGATTACAGGCATGAGCCACCGCGCCCGGTCCATAATTATTTCTTAGTGTCAAGCCTCGGTAAAAATCTTACTTCATTTGAAGAGAAACAAACAGGAAAAAAAAAAAAATAGATTTTTTTTTTCTAATCTACAACACAAGAGTGGAAAGCGGAAAAAAAAACTACTAATGATCCAAATGCTAAGTAAAGGAAAAGATTAAGTACATTATGAAACACTGGAGTCATTTAAATGATTATCATTTTTCAAGAGAGAAATATTAATGAATATTAAAATTAAATTTCAATATATGAAAAAATCATCTAATCATGTTTAATTTAAAAACAGAACAGAAACACTATATATCCAATGATTTTAACCTTCTAAAAATTATGACTACAGATGAATACAGTTTATAAGGGAATACAGAAATACAAAGGTTTTTGTTAGGATGAAATTATATTTACTTTCTCTAATGCTATTATACTATTTTAATAATTTAATATTTTAATAAACTTGAAATATTTAAATGTAAGCCAAAAGAATGATCATACTGCCAAAAACCAGACAGGAGAGAAAGGAGGGGTGGTGAATAGACCTAGGGCCATTAACACGTGTCACTGAGGAAAACAAACTGGTTCTTACCCTTGTGCCTCTTCAGTTGGGGAAAGCTGCTAATTGTAGTCGCTTGGATTATTTCCACTACAATTTGATACCTGATATTTAAAAAGAGAAAAAGAGAAAAGATTTAATAGGAGAAAAACTATTCACAGAGGCACCTTTATTTTATTTATTTATTTTCTTAGAGACAGGGTCTCGCTCTGTTGCCCAGGCTGGAGTGCGGTGGCACGGCATAGCTCACTGCATCCTTGAACTCCTGGACTTAAGGCCAGTGGTCCCCAACCTTTTTGGCACCAGGGACTGGTTTCAAGGAAGATAATTTTTCTATGGACAGGAGGGAGAGAATGGTTTCGGGATGATTCAAGTGTATTGCATTTTTTGTGCACTTTATTTCTATTATTATTACATTGTAATATATAATGAATACCACTCACCATAATGTAGAATCTAATGCCACCACTGATCTGACAGGAGGTGGAGCTTGTGCAGTGATGTGAGTGATGGGGAGCTGCTGTAAATATAGATGAAGCTTGACTCACTTGCCCACCGCTCACCTCCTGCTGTGAGGCCCAGTTCCCAACAGGACAAGGATCAGTACTGGTCCATGGTCCAGGAGGTTAGGACTGCAGCTTTAGATTGTATTTGTACTAAATAAATGTAACACAGGGGCTGTGAATCCTTAACAAGTCTCATTGAAACAATCCAACATGGATCGAGCACCTATAACAGGCCAGGCGTTGCGCCACGTGCTAGTCATTTCTGAGGCCTAATGTAAAAATCACGTACCCACTTGCCCCCACTCTACTCCCCATAATGGAAGTATTACTACCTACCCCTCACCAAGGGTAGAAACTCTGAGGTTCTGCTTAACTCCTCCCTCCCCTCCATACTCTTAGGCGCAGGCCCTATTGACTCTACCACCTAAATCTGCACTGTCCAATAAGGTGGCTCCAAGTGCTTTGTAGCCATTTAAAGTTATTAAATTAAAAGTTTAGTTACTTTTCAATCACACTTGCTACATTTCACATGCTCAACAATCACATGTGGCTAGTGGACCATACTGGACAGTGCAAACAGAAAGAATATTTCATCACTTCAGAAAGTTCTACTGGATGGTGCTGTCCTCAAAGCTGTCCTCTCCCCTGTAGCTCCACGGCCCCTGCCTGAGTGCAGTCCCTCATTACTTCTCACTTATACGTCGCTCCAGACCAGAATATCTGCAGTGGGACTCTGGCATCAATTTCTTTAAAGCTTCCCAGTAATTCCAATGCATGGTGAGAACTGAGAACCATTAGATTAGAGTACCAGGTAAATGAATGTGTGACAGGGAAGACCTCTGAGTCAGAAAAAAGAAACAAAATTTTACATTTTAAGTGCTGAGTACAACCATGGAGTTGTGGCTATTTTGAGCATATTCAGTTGGGTTTTATAAATCCAAATTTTCTTAAGGGTTATTCAACAATTCCTAAGTATTACCCTAACCAAACTGATGCATCCTGAGTGTTTCTTAGCCCTTAATTAAACCTACTTAATTGTATCTGCCAGTAATAAAGCTATTTAACATTAATTCTTAACTTTGAACACAAACTTTGCGGCATTCTAAGATTTAATTTGGTTGGCTTTTAGAGCACAAAATAACATACGTTCTTTTGCTTTTCAGTTAAAATCCAGGAGATACAAATTCATCACAGCCATAGCTATTTCATGGATTCCTCACTAATTCGCATCTTTTTTATGTCTTCACTTATGCAATATAAATATCAATGTCTGACACACCATCTCAATGAGTATGTCCTCAGGAGTAGTGTCGGTGTGTCACCCAAAGATGGTGGCAGATGCTGTTGGTTGCACATCCAATGTCCAGTCTCCTTTCTTTCCTTACTGATCCACAGTTTTATCAGGGAAAGAGACAAACTCAGCTAAAAAGGCTAACCTTTCCCCCAGCAGTTAGGGTTGGTCATGTGACATTGTTCTAGCCTGGGAGACATAGGTAGAAAAGGCTGGGTGGGGATTCCAGGAAAGCTTTCTAAAAGTAAACTCCACAGCAAACCCTTTCAACCTTTTGTCCTTGCCCATCCCTCATTTTTCTACATAAAACAAGGACGCAACTGGATGAAGGTACAGCAGCCACCTTGCAATCAGGAGATAAAAGCCACAGGCTAACAAAGACGCAGTAAGAAGACAGGAATTGTTTAGGGCTCCAGTGGCATCATGAACCATCATAACAGCCCCCATCTGCCTATCTCAGGATACGTTGTTGCAGGAGGGAAATAAACTCATAACTTATTTAATTCACTGTATGTCAAGCTGTCTCATGGCCAAATGACGCTCCAACTGACAGAGAGCTCTTTAAGGACTCCATACACACAGAAGATAAACTCTAAGCTGAATATACACTCAGCAATGTTTGCCAAACTGAAGTCTTACTAGGGCATTAATGATCAATAAAGTTTTTGCTGGAACTGCCTTCATTCTGCCAAATAATGGCAAACCACAAAGGCAGCTCATTACGTGAGTAATTCTGCTAGTTACTAAATGGATGAGGAAACAGCTTATAAGCAGCATACAAAAACCTGGAACCATCAAAGCCCAAGTCCTTAATTTAACCTTGGGACTTAGGTTCTACCAGTGAACAGCATTGGACCTTTCACACAACTCCAGTATGTGTTTCCAAACATCCCTTTGTACACTGCCATCTAGATTAGATGTCCTGCAAATAGACTTCTTCCACATAGCAATTCCAATCTTGAGAATTTATTATCAGTGTAAGGAAACAAGAGAGGCAAAAAAAGAAAACACAAAACCAAAACTATCACATACATATTTGTTGTAGTTACTTCTACAAAGCATGAAAATAATCTATGTGGTCAATAATTCTTTCATTAAATAAACATTTGTTAACCTTTTCTTGTTCACAGGAATGAATACGAATATGGTCCCTGCTTTTGGGAAGCTCTGAGAATATATCAGATTAAAGGGCAAACACTCAGCCAATAATATTTATGATCATAAAGTTAACATGAAAATAGAGTTTATAATGAACTAATTTTAAAAATGCAAAACGGCATGTACATTTATGATTGCAGGTATGTAACCACGTGGGTACATGAACCAGGGCTACAAGGCAAAATACAGATGAAATAAAAGGCAGTTGTGTTAAGTGGTAGAATTCTGAGTCTTTTTAAGACTTTCTGGACTGTTTACCTACCTATCTATGCCTATTCAAACTAACTTTACTTTCTCACCTGCAGAGTAAGTTTTCTTTACCTCCCCATCTCTGCACTATTATCATCATCTTTCTCAAGATGTTATCATCTTAGATATTTTTACTCTACCAGCGATCATCAGTCCTTTCTTTCTGCCACCACCCTGTTTCAGGCCTGCTCCTTTGACACGCGGGGCACTGCAATGGCTAAACAGTCTAATTGCCTCCATGATCTTAATCTTTCCCTCTCCAAATCATCTTGAGGACCCCAGCAAATCACCTTCCCACAAGACCACTTTCATCTCACCTCTCCTTTGCTCAACACCTCTAGTCTGCCATTCCTTCCACAGCTTGGCACTGGCTCTCTTGTCCAACCCAGCTTCTTTTTCTCCTCCTTAGACATGTGCACGTAAGTCGGGCCAGTTTCTATACTGCACTCTCTATAGTCTCTCTAGGCTCTTGCTCATCCTTTGTTTGCTTCTTGAAGGCAATCTTCCCACTTATTCACCTAATTAGACCTTATATATATATATCACTTCTTCCCTCAAGTCTTCTCCAATCCCCATTAAGCATCTTCATACGTGCCTTCACTGAAATCTTAAATTACTTCTGTTCTTTAATAGTGCCTTTTTATTTACTATTTTACGTTGTTGTTTTAAAGAGTCACACTTCCACAAAGAATGCTGTGAACAAAGAAAATGGCGTGTCCAGTCATTTCAGGGCCTAATTCTCCTTTAAAAAATGGTGACATATTTTTGAGCCTAACACAAAACTGTGGCTTTGTCTATAATAAAGATGTACTACTTTTTTCTCCCCAACTAGAACATGAGTCTCTTAAAGATAGAAATTGTGTCTTATATTTTCCTATAGTACCTAGCTTGGCACTAAACATAAGGTAGGCACTCAATAAATACTAACAAGCTAAATTAACAAGAGTTAACATCTCAAACACTTAGCAGGTATGAATAATATTCTGAACAATTTGTTCTTTTGATATTTGTAATGATTCATGCTTTGGAACAAATGAATCATCAGTGGTACTAAAGAAAATACACACCACCTGAGTAAAGAGTTAAAATTGTTAAATAAAACATTAAAATTATAATACCAGCTAACAATTTTAGATTCCTTTCATTAGGTAACAGGTACCTGTTTAGCTATTTTAATTTACATTATCTCACTTAATCCTCATAACAAAGTGTTATAACTATCTCCACATTACAGAGGAGGAAATTGGAGTTCAGGTGGATTAAGAAATCGATACAAGGTCCCCTTGCTTTTTAAGCATTAAGGCCAGAATTACAATCTAGGGTTGCCTGACTTTAAAACTCATACTCTCAACCATTCTCCTGTTACTCTAAAATTCAATATAGGTTAATACTTATCTTGCCCAAGGCTTTTCAAAATACATAAGCATGGTCAATGCCAGATAATCCAGCCTTTCCAGCCTTACTGCCTCCTATATCCCTCTTGGATACTGCTTCTGCCAAATCAGATCACATGCAATACCCCGAACACACTCCAGTTCTTTCCTGACTCCCTTCTCCTCAATACTTTCCGTTTCTTCTCCCTCTTACACACAATCACTCCTCCTTATCTGACAAAATTCTATTAACTCTTATTAAACACTCAGTTCATGGCAATTCCTAGCTGAAGGTTTCTTAGATTCCTCTGTTATAACATAAAATATTTGCTCCTACCCACTTCTTTAGCTCTTCATACTCCACTTCTGGGCCTCTATATCTTGCTTTCTACTTAGCTATTTATATTCATATGAGTCTCCTATGCTGGACTGCAAACACTTTGATGACAGGGGGTGGAATCTAAGGATCCACAGCCAGTTCATCTTCATATACACCAGACCTCTCACACAGTGCTTTGCACATAGCAGGCATTTGAAGATGATTATTGAACTTGTTTAATTTACTTTCACTTGATACCAAGAGGAGATGATTCACTTTTTTCATTCTCATTTTTCTCTACAAAAACCATACAATATATACACATTGAAGTACAGCCAAATGCTGGCTGTTCTTGAGGGCACAGACTTCCCTGAACTCTGGGAAGCAATTCAGAGATACTGAGCACTCAACTCAGCTTTCTTTCTCCAGAGGAGGATATGGTCTTCCAGGTGCTGAGTTTGGTTCAAGAATCAGGAAGATTGATATTTGGGTGCACAGATTGTTGGTATATGTTTTTCCAAAATGATAAAGTAAACTCAAGTATTAAGGAGAAGTGGTATAACATGAATTCAGGATGGGCACGGTGGTTCACACTTGTAATCCTAGCACTTTGGGAGGCTAAGATGGGAGGACTGCTTGAGCCAGAAGTTAAGAGACCAGTCTGAGCAAGAGTAAGATCCCGTCTCTACGAAAAATAGAAAAATTAACCGGGCCTGGTGGTGCATGCCTGTAGTCCCAGCTACTAGGGAGGCTGAGGCAGGAGGATGGCTTGAGCCCAGGAGTTTGAGGTTGCAGTGAACTATGGTGTTACCCTGCACTTTAGCCAGGGCCACAGAGTGAAACCTTGTCTCAAAAAAACAAAAACAAACAAAAAAACCCAAGAATTTAGCTATTTTCCAAATGTGGCAAGATCCTACCTACAGTATCCTTTGTCCCAGGGACTAGGAAAAAGCGACACTAAGAAAACTGCCACCACCTGCTCCTCTGAATTGCTACTCCGCCTCTCTTTAGTGTTACACAATTGGCTAAACAGAGTGAGTTTGTGTTTATGAACACTTCCCACCAATCTGAAACGCACCTAAAATGCTACACAGTACTTCAAAGTATATAATTACCTTAGAAATCTATAGATTTATTGCCCTTCTACTCTCTATTGTTTAGAACAGATTTGGAATTCAACCAGAATTGATTTCAAAGTTATTTACATGCACAATAAAATCAGTCTCTTCATTTTCATTAGGCATACCTTACATAGATTTTTAAGAAATTATTAGAGTTTTCTGGGCATGCACATGCTGGAATTTCTTCGGACAGTCAAAGGCCAGACAAATATTTACTATTTTAGCCCAATCAACCTAAGACCACAGGATCACTGCAACTCAAGAAAATCAGGTTTGCTGACTCACACAGTGAGAGACTACACAGTAGAGGAACTGGAGGGTGTCTCCACAAACAAAGGAAAAGATAAAGTCACTATGGGATTCCAGGGAAAAGTAGAGTTTAGATGAAATTTAAAGGAAGCAGCATTTTGATAGACTCAAAGCAGGATTTTGTAAAGGGGTCAACTTTGAGTGGATCCAAGGTCCCATTTCCTTGAAAACTATAAACTTAAGATAGGTATGTTGAATCCAGAAACCCCTTATCTGCAGCTCTGCATCTGGGTTGTAAATGAAAGCTGCTTCTGTGTGTCAAATTGACTGAGATCCTCCAGGCGAGAGTAGGATGTGTCATTCTTACTGATATAATTTCAAACAGCAAAGTTTCTGACAGTCTAGATTGTAGAGAATGAAGTTTCTCAGTGATTAAGAAAGCTCAAAGAAAGGGATCATTATGGCATTTTAAAGCCATAGTGTGGATAGCCTGTACTTGGGAGAAATATTGTTTCCTGGTAACTTTGTAGCTGCCTTTAATATCTAGTACACCGGCCTGATAAATGGCTAGGCAGATTTTACTTTCTCAGTCTGAGCCAATTTTTTCTTTCTCTAAAATAACATATGTTCATTGAAGAAAATGAGAAAATACAGCACAACATTCGAAGTTAACCACTATTAACATTTGGAATGTCTTTATAAACTTTTTTTCTATGCAAATATCATTTTTGTTTGTAAGACTGGTTATACATACTGTTTTAGAGCTTTTTTATTGATCAATTTAGCTAATATCTTCCAATATAATTAAATATTCTAATATTACACCATTGCTAATACCTGGTAATCTATTGTATAGATGCACCAACTTTTTTTTTAACCAAATCTTTCTTGTTAGACATTTTGGTTATTTCAAGTTTTTCTCTATTTTAAATAATATTGCAAGAAACATTCTTAGAGAAATCTTTCTACACATTCATGATTATTTCCTTAAGATAAATTATTATAATAAATGGGTGAAAAAGAATGCATATTTTCACATTATAAAATTGTGTTACAGAAAGGTGATCATTTATATCCCTACCTGTGGAACATGAGGTTCCATTTTCCCACACCGTTGCCAACACTAAGTGTCATCAAATTTTTAATCACCAATATTAATCACCACCAATATTATGAAGAAAAGTATCTCTTTTTAGTGTTTATGTCTTTGAGTACTACTGAGGATATATAACAAAAGGATTCTGAGCTACCTTCTGATGAAGTATGTTTAGTGACATTAAGCAGGGAGTGTCAGAAGCACAAATAGGGGAAATGTTTTAAGTTAGGACTTGGAGGAATGAGAGGCTCTTTCGGCTAAAGGAGCTTTTAAAACTGTTTTCCATCTTTCTAGTGTGCCGAAGGTGGCTAATTCCACAGAAAGACTAAGACATGCTTCCTAATGTTTTTCCACGCATAGCACACATATTGAATGATACCTGAACAGAACACTGGGGTAACCAGCCATCCCAGACCCTCGCCAGTCACTCCCCAAGAGCTGAGGAAACCATCTCCACACATCTATATGCTGAGTCACACCAGGAACGGAGTTCTGGACCACAGCAGCCTGAGGTGAGGTGTCCTGATTTTAGGTAAACACCCTCCAAACACACCCCCTTTCTCTCTCTCTCATCCCCTCTTTCTTTCTCTTCTACACACACACAAACACTTACAATAATCTGGAAATATATTCACTAACTATAAATAGTTTTTATGTTTATGGTAAGTGATACTTTTCTTAATCTTGTTCATCTATATTTTTTATCTTCCTAAAATAACCAAATGTTACCATATTCATTTTCTAGCTCCCAGAGCTACAGAAATTACATGTTACAGAAACAATCAAAGTTATGTCACCCTTAGTGAACTGATGCCCTTTAGTTAACCTCAAAAAAATCAAAATTTTTCTCTTTGCTATCTAGTTTCTACCAGTATTCCTGATATTTTTATGTCAGCTACTATTATCATTATAAAGTATTTGTAGATGTATAACCACTGCTAGGTTTCATTCCTGATTCTCACATTAAGCATTTTTGTTCAGAATGTTTACCAAGTATGATCTTTAGTTGCCTAGTTTTATGTTCTATATTAAAAATGTCCTAATGACTTTCCTATGCATTTCGAGTAAAGTTTTTCTGAAATAAAATATTGTGTTGCCTCATTGCATCCATTAATCCTATTCAAGTGACGATCTGAGAATTTATTTGCCTTCTTCTGACAACTGCTATTTTTTTTAGCTCTTCCTGGGAGGCTAGCATGACCTGAGAACTGTGTTAATGCATTACATGCATGATCTCATTTAATTATCGCAACAATCCTATGAAATAGGAAGTATTTTCTCCAATTCACAGTTAAAGCTGAGGATCAGAGTTTAAATGACTTGCCCAAGATCATGCAGTTTGTAAGCAGCAAAGCAAAAATGCAAACCTGTTCTATTAAGTCCAGGTCAATCTGATTCTTGAGTCCAAGTTCTTGGCCAGGGTCTACTTTAGATTCTTGACTGATCATGACAGGCTGACTTCTTGTGTTGCTAACTCTCATCTATCTCTAAAAGAACTGCACTTCTGTCTAGTGCAAGGTCATCAAAAGAGAAAGCATGTGTGGTTACCACTCAGTGCTGCACTGGAGCCAGTTCATGAGGCTTGTGCAGGCTCATGAGACCTGGCTGTTAAATTTTTAAGAATTAGGCTGGGTACAGTGGCTCATGCCTGTAATCCTAGCACTTTGTGAGGCTGAGGCAGGAGGACTGCTTGAGGCCAGGAGTTCGAGACCAGCCTAAACAAGAGTGAGACCCTGTCTCTACTAAAAATAGAAAAACTTAGCCAGACATGGTGGCATGCGCCTGTAGTCCTAGCTACTTCGGAGGCTGAGGAAGGAGGATCACTTAAGCCCAGGAGTTCAAGGTTGCAGTGAGCTATGAAGAGGCCACTGCATTCCAGCCTGGGTGACAAAGCGAGATCCTGTCTCATAAATAAATAAATAAATATTTTTAAGAATTAAACTCATCATTATTAAAAATTAAATTATGCAAACTTATAATCAATTATATTTTTAAAAGGTAGTAAGTACTCAAAACTCATCATTTCCTAATAATTTTATTCATTTTATCATTACATATGTGCATGAGGTTACTTACATCTATGATATCAGTATTCTGGAAATACTGTATGTACATATAATGGTGTGCTTTTGCAAATCTCTTCCCAACTCCATGTCCAGTGACATCACAGTGATGGCTTTAAAGCGGCCATGGCTGGAATATTAACACTAGAGAAATTGGCAAATGCTACAAGTCAGGGTTTCTTATCCACCCAAAAGCCAGCTGCTAAAAATTAGCAGCACACCATTCTTCACTACCATCCCTTTAACAGACATTAACAATTGCAAAATTCTCTTCTGCTGAGTAAGAACTTAGTACCTACCACCTTTTCTCGCATCAAGGAAAAGAGCATTACCCATCCCCCAACTCCTGATGCTCCATTCCAAATATAAGAAGCCCCATCCCTGGCCTCTCTCAACCCCTCACTCATTCCTCCTTAGTGAAAGAGGAGGTTGTTGACCTGATTACAGAGGAGGAATTGGGCATGTGAAGCACAGGCCTTTCTTTTCTGTATTCTCTTAAGAGCATGTATTCTCTGCCTCCAAGGGCAACCAGCAGATGGACTCTGGACCTGCTAGGGAGAAGGGGCGGGAGTGGGATATAGGGAGAAGGAGGCTATTCTGGTCCAGCATAGGGTAGGAAAGCATAGCTGGGTAGGGGGACACAGGGACAAGGAGGCTATTCTGGTCCAGCATAGCTGGGTAGGTAGCTGTCTAATCCTGAGATTCGGTTTTAGAAAGCAGGCTGCTTGCACATATAAACTGCATTCTCCATTATCTGTTAAAAATAAGAATGACATGTTTGCCTTATTCCTCAGCTCTAAAATGGTTCGGACCTCAGAGGGAGAAGAGCATTGTTATTTATTGAGCCTCCTCAAACCCCAAAACTTAACACTGTACTCTAGCCATCCACTAGCAACTGATTAGTGTTCATAATAAAATTAAATCTGTTTGCATTCCTTGGTTTAATGACTATAACAACAACAGTAGCAGCTAACAACTGGAAACCTGCCAGATCTTGGGCCAAGTGCTTTATATAAACTGACTTGTCCCAACAGTTACTCATAAAGCAGATTCTTTACCCACAGTGCTGGTATTGCTCCAATTATAAGCATATAATTAATTTTTTAATTTCAGAGAGATCATAAACTTCTTTACACCAAAATTTCCCCTTCTTATATCAAATTTTACATTACTGCCAATACTAAATTATCTTTCTCCCTAAATGAAAAGAATGTATGTTCTCTGACATGTTTTAACTCCCACCTCTGTGCCCTCTGCTATTTCTTGGACACCAACAGAAGGAGCTATATTTCTGAAGTCAATGTACTTTTATTTCTCATAAGACTGAAAGATCTTTCAGAACATTTTTCATAAGCAGCCACATATTTTATCAAGTTTTTCTTCAAAACTAAATTTACATGCATTTATTCTTTCCATAAAAATTTGCCAGGATTCTCTTGGTTTTATACTTGATGGTTTTTCATCTCCTTGTCCACCCACACTAATCTTTTCCTTAGCAGTTAATGTGTGCTTATTGATTTCTGATATGCTGCATTAGTTTGTCTTGAGGTATGCTTGATTTCTTCTTTCATGTTCCTCTATGACGTAATCCTACTTTACTGCTCACGACTCATGATATATTTTCAGAATCAGTGTTAAAAACACAGAACATTTAAATAATTTAAGTTCTTCTTCACAGAAGCATGCAATGTTAAGAATTTTAATATTTTAATATATTATCTTCCTGTGCAAATGTATCTAAAATAATTCAGAGATAAAAATCCATTCCTTTAATATCTGAAGAAAAAATACTTAGCAAACTCCATCAGTAATCCACTCCATTGTTAATTATAATCTCTTAAATTAATCCATTCATTATGCCCATTTCCTCTAGTTTTATTCCAGTAAAGCAGATCTCAATATGTACTAGATAAAAGTAGATAAAAGGTTTTCTTTTCTTCTCCAAGCTAAACAATCCTTCATCTTTTCAATTTTAAACTTTCCAGCCATTATTAAAATTTCCTCCCTACTATTTTCAGAGTCTCCATTTTTCTCTTTAAATAACGGGTCAGAAATAAACAAATCCAGAACTGAAAAATCTAATAAAGACTGGACTGGTAGTAAATAAGACTATGGCAGTGGTAGTCTGCTCTGATTTTCTTTATTACTACTTGTTTATCTGGCAGTATATCACTGTCTTAATAACAAATGACAACACTTTTGATGGTATTGTTCTTTGCCCAAAGGATTAGTGCCAGCCAAGACTCACAAACAGAAGAGAGTTATCTCCACACCTTAAGGAAACCCCACAAGGCTGGAGCCCTGTGGCACTGCTATTTTCTGCCGACCTGGTAACCAAGCCACCCAGTTTTAAATACAGGATTTGAAGTCAGGCAGACCTGACTATGTTACTTATTAGCTCTGTGATCCTGGGAAAATGACTTTGCTCTCTTCATTCATAAAAGGGAATAATATCTAATTCACAGGCTTGTTATAACGATCAAGTAAGACGATGATTATAAAGAATCCAACATTGTGCTTAATACATAGTAGATGTTCAACAAATGGTAGCTTGAAACACACAAAGAAAGTTTTCCCTTCTTGAGCATCTGCTTGGCATCTCTTTAACCTTGGCAAATGTCCACTCCGGGGAAGTTGTATTTTTCTAATGCTTATGTGGGAAGTAGAGCTATTTTGCCTCACTAAACTATACAACATGCGGTATGGTAGGAAAAATGGCTATTTGCTGGTCCCATATCCATTCTTCTTTCTTCCTTAGTAACAGAATTCTCCATTTTTCAACCAGGCCTACAGCTGCCCAGAATAAGATTCCCTACTATATCTCAAGTGTTCTGACCAATAAAATATGAGCAGAAATATCATATAGCAGTATCCAGAAACTTCCCAAAAGATAGTCAGCGCAGGACCTTTATCACCTTCTTTTCTTGCCTTCCCCCTGCCTCCTGGAGTTAGGATATGATGAATGGCACTCTAGAATCCATCCTGGACCATACGGACTCTGGAACATACCCTGAGGATGGCAGAGCAGCGAGCTAGAAGGAGCCTGGGCCCTTGAGAAGGGTGGAGCCCCCATGCCAGTACTGGACTGCATATCTTACTATTCAGCCTTAAACAAGGAGGAAATTCTGCCATTAGAAACAATATGGATGAACCTGGAGTACACTGTGCTAAACGAAATAAGCCAGACACAGAAAGACAATTACTGCATGATCTCACTTACACGTGTAATCTAAAAAAGTCAAACCTGTAAGAGCAGAGAGGAGAATGGTGGCTATCAGGGGTGAAAGGGTGGGGGTGGGGGGATGCTTGTCAAAGGGTACAAAGGCTCAGTTATGCAGGAGGACTAAGTTCTGGAGACCCAATGCACAGCATGGTGACTATAGTTAGCAACACTGTATTGCATACTTGAAATTTGCTAAGAGTTGATCTTAAGTGTTCTCACCACAAAAACACACTGGCAACTATATGAGGTGATGGATATGTTCATCAGCTTGACTGTGGTAACCATTTCACAATATATACATATATCAAAAATCATACTGTATACCTTAAATACATGTAATTTTTATTTGTCAAGTGTACCTCAATAAATTTGGGGGAAGAACCACTATACTTTAGATAAGTCATCATTATTTGGGGGGAAAGAGTTCTATAACTTTCATCTGAATCAAATCTTAATAAATAAGTATCTCCAATCTACTCATGGGGTTAAACCAGTGGCTCTCAATCAGGGGAGACTTTTTTCCCCTGGGAACATTTGACCATGTCTGGAAATATATTTGGTTGTCACACCTGTAGGGGTACTATTGGCATCCAGTGGGCCCAGGCCAGGATGCTGCTAAACAATGCACAATGAACAGACCAACAATAAAGAATTATCTAGCCCAAAATGCCAATTTTACCAAGATTGAAAAACTTTAGGTTAAAAATGCCTTTCAGGAGGGTCAGTGATAAAATTCCCCTTGTTCATTACAATAAACATGGTGAAAGAATGAGGTATACTCAACAGTCACCAAGTACCTCAAACTGTACAAATACAGTTTTCAAAAAGTCAGAATACAATGAAAGACACGACATGACAACTAGCCTGGACTTCAAATTGGTAGCAAGTGGGAGAACACTCCATTTAAAAGAGATCCTCAATACTAGTCTCATGTTATGATCACTTTTTAAAAATACTGATGCCCAAGTTTCCCTCCAGACCAACTACATGAAAATTCCTGGGGGTGAAGCCCAGGCACTGGTTTTGTTTGTTTGTTTGTTTGTTTTTCTGGAAGAGTAAATAATCTTCACTGGAGTACTTTTTACCAGTTGGGTGAAGAATTATCCAAGTCAGGCAGCAGTGCATGCTTTCCTGGGCTACAATCTGTCCATGCCTTTATAAGAAGTCTGCAAGGGCAGACCTTTTATTTTTCCTTTGGTGTTATTTTGACCCTGCTTTATCTTCAACATAAAGGAACACTCAGTATTTTCTCTGCTTTCACTGTCATTGCTGAGTTTCACTAATGGACACACCTTCATTCTGAGCTCTGGTTTGCCTTCCTTGATTGCGGCATCATCTCCCCACCCACACCAGCAGTGGGAAATCTACTCAGCTGCTCTTCAATATCCTGTACCAAGATGGCATTCACATTTCTGGCTCCTGTGTTAGCAGAGTTGGTCACTGCTCCGACTAGAAAACCACGAAAAATTAAAAATATTGGACCAGTATAGTCACTACTTCTTCACTTTGACATGTTGGATCCAGAAAAGAAGTAAAATGAAGTAGTTACAAAGGACAAGAGGATATTCAACTGTACCCTTTTTTAAGGCCTGAGCAGTTCCAATATATAGCCAGGGTTAAAAACCACTAAATTTAATATATTTGAAGGACGTATTTCTAGCTCTATAATCCTACTGTGAAAACACTTCACGCTGACTCAGAAAACAACCAAACTTCCAGGACTGCACATTGCACCCTCAAAGTTTTTTGTGTTTTGCTTTGTTTTGTGTGGATTCCAGCCTAGCAGAGCTGAATGACTTTATTTCCTTTAGAAAATATCTACCAAATACGTATGAAATAAAAATGATGTGTTCATCAACTGTTAATTCTAAATAAAACACATTCCTTGCATTAGGCAGCCTATCTCAAAATTTTACTCAGAGCAATTTAATGATAGTAACCTAAAACGCTAATATAGTCAGACAGCAGAGTACTCTAATTGTACCAGAAAAACACAGAACAGCTCAGACTATGATTAAAGAAAGCAACTCCACAGGTTTTGGGAGGCTAATAAGCCTCAGCAAAGACTTTAGACAAGAGTCTAATAAAAAGTAATTCCGACTGTCAATACAAGAAGCAGACCTGATCCTTGAACAGGAGAGTAATTTTTTTATATCAAACAAACAATAAGTAACCAAGTAACAATGTAACAGAGGGAATGGCCTGAAAAAGGGTAAAATGTCTTATGAGTCGTCTCTTTAAAACCTCCTCCACTCTTTTTGGGAATTAAAACCTGTAGTCCTGCCCAAGGCAAGTAATCAGAGGGGCATGGGAGTGTCCTTTGTACCACAGGAGATGCCATAACAGAATTGTCCAGGGGCGGAAGTCACCAAATTGTCTTCCCTGGAGAAGGGATGGATCAGGATGATCAACTGTGTAGTTAAACATAGCCTGAAACAAAACCCCCCCTATAAAAGCTCTGTATTTCTGCTTCTAGACAGGACATTGATACTTTAAGACGGGAGTCTGACAACCTATTCATTTGCTGGCAAATTAATAAACCTCCCTTTCCTTCTCCTCAAACCACTTGTCCTTAGTCTTTTGGTGTGGCCTCAGGGACAAGTATCGAACTTTCGGTAACAAGATAACTTACGTAATATCACCTACGTTTTGGAGCAAAATATCAATCTCTGCTACTGCATTTGTTCCTGACAGACTTTCTAGTTACAACTGTGCACAAAGCAGAGAATAAATGGTAGCACACCCAAGGGCTACCATTTATTCTCTGCTTTTTCCCCATAAAAATCCCAAGCTCCTTCTACTCAGAGCCAATGCTTCCCCTCTCTTTCCCTCTGTCTCTCTTTTCTTCTCTCTCTCTTAGAAAGTAAAATAAACTTTTTACATCTTTCTATCCTAATCTTTGTGTTGAGAATTCTTTCTCATCCTACGCACAAATTTCCACCCTAACATACGTGGCTGCCCATACTTTGTTGTACTTAAGCATAAAAAAGGACAATTTCCTCTGTATCTTTGGGTCTTAATTCTGAAGACTTCCATGTATACAGGCTAAAATAAATCTGTACGCTTGTTCTAGAAATCAATCTGCCTCATGCCAGTGATTTTTCAGCGAACTTTTAGGGTTTCAAGAGTCTTGGTCCCTATAATACTATAACAACGTGGATGAACCTTAAAAACATTATGCTGAGTGAAAGAAGACAGATATATATTGCATTAGCATATGCTGTAAAAAGAAAACTAAACACACATAAACACATTCACCCCTAAAATATATCAGATATTCTAAGGGAGATTGTGTTCCCCTATAAAAGACACTCTTGTTGTATTTTCAAATGTGTTTTCTCGAAACAATTAATCAAGAACCTCTTATTCCCAAAACTGAGTCTCTGTATTTTCTAAGAAAAGTGAAACCAACACAATGTTCTACATTGTAATTTAAAAAACCATCATTTCCTTTCAATGCTTTTCTAAAAGGGCAGGCATCTGAGCAGCTAAGTAGGTACTCCTAACAACTGAAGTGCTTTTAATCTATTATAACCTAATTACCATTGACCTTTGAACAACACAGGAGCACTTAATGGGATTTTCTTCTGCCTCTACCACCCTGAGACAGCAAGACCAATGCCTCCTCTTCCTTTTCTTCCTCAGCCTACTTAATCTGAAGATGTAAACCTTTATAATAATCCACTTCCACTTAATTTTTTTTAATAGACGAGGTCTTGCTAAAGGCTGGAGTGCAGTGGCACAATCATAGCTCACTGCAGCCTCAAACTCTTGGACTCAAGCGATCCTCCTAGCTCAGCCTCCCAATTAGCTGAGACGTCTTAACAGGTGTGTGCCACTACACCTGCTAATTTTTTTTCTTTTTTTTTTCTGGAGATAGGGTCTTATTGTGTTGTCCAGGTTGGACTCAAATTCCTGGCCTTTAGTGATCCTCCCACCTTGGCCTCCCAAAGTGCTGGGATTACAGGCATTAGCCACCATACCTGGCCCACTTCCACTTAATAAATAGTAAATGTATTTTCTGTTCCTTATGATTTTAATAGCATTTTTTTCCTCTCACTCTATTGTGATAATACAATATATAGAACATATAAAATACAAAATGTGAATCCACCAACTGTTTATGTTATTGGTAAGGTTTCTGGCTTATAATAGGCCATTAGAATATAAGTTTTGGGGAAGTCAAATGTTATA
>CAUYSK010019768.1:0-36574 GCA_963575035.1 Avahi laniger | reverse complement strand
TTGTGTCACCCTGTCTAGAGTACTGTGGCATCGTCATAGCTCACAGCAACCTCAAACTCCTGGGCTCAAGCGATCCTTCTGCCTCAGCCTCCTGAGTAGCTGGGACTACAGGCATGTGCCACCATGCCTGGCTAATTTTTTTTATGTATTTTTATTTGTCCAGATAATTTCTTTCTATTTTTAGTAGAGACGTGGTCTCACTCTTGCTCAGGCTGGTCTCAAACTTCTGAGCTCAAACGATCCACCCGCCTCGGCCTCTCAGAGTGCTAGGATTACAGGAGTGAGCCACCGCGTCCGACCGAGGCTAGCTGGTTTTAATCTAGCATACGTAGGAAGCAAATTTATTCTTTCCACAGCTTACATCTCAGTCCAATCTGTAGCATCTTCTTCCTCACCGTTGACTTAATATTGAGGCAGAGGCATAACGATTCTGGCTGCCCAAAGATCTTAACTGTCTAGCTGAATCTACTACAATTTCTACTCCATGGTAAAATTTTTTCATCTCCTGGGACATCCACAGACTGCGAAGCTATTCAACAAGAACAAAGTGTGAAGCTGACCTCCTTTCTCATTAAGAGGAGAGAGGGAAGGAGAGGAAAGGCAATGCCTTGCATGGCCAGTGGAGCTAAAATCTCATGGCACTGTCTCCAGGGAGAAATGGGCCTGTACGGCTGGATTTTACTTTGGAGGCGTTTATGATTTTATGATTTCCAGGGGTTCTGGGGTGAGTACCATCAAAAAATGATCTGATTCCAAAAGCCAACAGTGTCACCCTTGAAAAACCCTGCTCTAAGTCAAAGCTTTTGCGTAGTCATTTTTTAAATGCTTCTTCTAGCTAGACCATTTCCTCTCAATGGGGTTATACATTTGCCCACCCCTGGGGGACATTTGGATATGCCTGGAGACATTGTTGCTTGCCATAACTGGAGGCTGAGGATGCCTCTGACATCTAGCGGATAGAAGCTAAGGAGGCATCTCAACACCTTCCAGTGCATAGGACAGCCCCCGTAATAGAGAATCTTTCGGTCCATAATGTCACTAGCATTAAGGTTGTGAAACCTTGGTTTACGATGTGGGGATGCTCATTGGTTCTTCTTAAAATGCTGTTAGGATGCAGCTTTGAGAAGAACAAACAAAGAGAAGAGACATTGAAGCCATCCTCACCGGGTACCAATCCCAGCTCAGGCACTTCTCGCCCTGTCTGCAGTCACGCACAAGTGACTTAATCTCTCCTTGCATCTAATGCTGTTGGGTTTGTTTTTGTTTGTTTTTGTTTCTCTATCCCTCATAGGATCCAATTCTAAAGATGGATTATATATGTAAATAGAGTTAAGAGGCGCGCCCAGCCAAGACTAAACACTCCAGAAGTGTTATTCTGTTAATGTCCCTTTGTTTTCGGGTTTGGGACTTCAGCTGAAATTGATACAGCAGGAGAAAGGCCGTCTTAGGATTCTTCACACGCAAAACTCCTTCTGTCCAGAGACAGCCATCTGTTGTCAAACAGTCCGACTCATGGAAATTTATTAAATTTCTGTTTTCCTGCCCTTTGCCCCATTCATTACATGGAATCAGATTGTGACGCTCCAAGGAAATTAAAGCGAAGGTCCGACAAAGCAAACAGGAAGGTGCTTGTCTTCAGATTGGACATGCAATTACGTGTGTCTTTACTGCTGGTTTCAATTATGACTCCCTGGCATTATTATCCCACAGTATTTGTTCCCTGTCCACACAGTGTTTTTAATCAAATTTTGGCATCGTTCATACTTGCTTACTGTTATTAGCACTGATGGATACAATCTTCATGTCTTCCTCCGAATACTGCAGACCAAGGAAGGGGCCTTATATTTTAGTGGATTCTTTAGATAAAAGAATTTTAGGACCTCACCTGACCTGTTACAAACCATCTGAGTCTTGCTGTTTCAGCTGTAGGCAAACGATGCTGCCATCTGAAGAAGGTAGCATGCCTTGCCAATCAAAATAACAGCAAGTGTGCGTGAACACACGTCTGCATGCTAGCATTGTTATACACTCTGTGCAGGCTGCAAACGCTCGTGGCTAAGGAAAAGGCAGAGGCTGAAATTCAGCCCTACACGTGCTCTGCAGGCTGGGGGCCTGTGAGGTGTCATTACCTGGCCAGAGGTGTACTTTTTTCTCACGCACCCTGCAGCAACCACCTTACTGGGTGGAGGTCTCTCAATTCTCCCATCCTCCTCTCAGTGTACTATATATGTGTCCATTGTGTGTCTAATTCAACTCAATCTGTTTGTATTCTGTCTTCACACCCACTGTCTAAATCAGTATTTGGAACGCACTAGGGACTCAAAAAATATTAATTGAATAAAGGAATAAATGGTTGAAATACTGCATACATGAAAGGAAAGAGGAACAGTTCTGCTGCCTTGTAGTCTTGTGTTGCTGTTCCATATTAATGCTATTCTGTTTCTGCTTTTCTTTCTTTTATACATTTCATCATTGGTATAAAATACGAGCATTCCTGACAGGCAGGACTTTGGTTTTGCAGAGGGCCATGTGTTTCTCTGAGCGGCATCTTGCAGGTCTTGCCTGGAGTGTCTCCGTGCAGCTAACTTGGGCGCTAATCTCTGCAAGCTCAGGTTTTTTTCTGCAGTGCATGATTTTGTTCCCATGCTACCCTTCTAATCCTTTTGTTTTATTCTGACAGGCCTGAGCTTCTGTATCCATCACCCTGAAATTTTCTCTCCCTCTTGCTCTTTTAAACATTACGATAGTGGTTACAATATTTGCCAGTACCTTTCAGTATTCAGACAATTCTTGAAGCCTACTGCCTAGTGGTGTTTTGTCTTCACTGCTTGTTGTCTTTGTGGATTTTGATACATGAGGTAGGGGGAGAGAGAGAGAGAGAGAATAGCCCTCCTTTATCAGTGATTTAAGTTATTAATGGTTAGGTGAGTACAGTCCAATAAGAAATTTGGGGGGGGACCATATTCACATATTCATATCGATGGTATTACAAATTATTATATGTTGTTATAACTGTTCTATTTCATTATTAGGTATTATTTTTAACCTCTTACTGTGCCTAAGTTATAAATTAAACTTCATCATAAGTATGTGTGTATCTGGAAAAACATCATAAAGACAGAGTTCAGTACTGTCCATGGTTTCAGGCATCCACTGGGTGCCCTTGGACAAGGAGGACTGCTATAGTGTTCAGAGGAGGGACTAAATAGATATAAACATATGCATTGTAGCATTGAAACCTGATAAGGAAGTTCTCAAGGTGTCACCAAAAGCAATATCTCATATATTACGGGACCTCATGAACGGTATGTCTTGGGAAATTAAGATGGAAGTTATAATAGCAGATTTTAGCAATGCATATTCTTTTTTTTTTTTTTTTTTTTTTTAGACAGAGTCTCACTCTCTTGCCGGGGGCGAGTGCCGTGGCATCAGCCTAGCTCACAGCAACCTCAAACTCCTGGGCTCCAGCAATCCTACTGTCTCAGCCTCCCGAGTAGCTGGGACTATAAGCATGAGCCACCATGCCCGGCTAATTTTTTCTATATATATTTTTGGCTGTCCAATTAATTTCTTTCTATTTTGGGTAGAGACAGGGTCTCGCTCTTGCTCAGGCTGGTCTCGAACTCCTGAGCTCAGAACGATCCGCCCACCTCGGCCTCCCAGAGTGCTGGGATTACAGGCGTGAGCCACCGCGCCCGGCCCAAGCAATGCATATTCTTATATATGAAAATGGGAATTAACCTAGCCTAGCCATGTTCTCCTGAAGAACTTCACTTGGAAAAAATTTTAATAAATTATACAAGCAAAATGCTGAAGGTATATGAATGCTGAGTCCTACATAATTACGCTGCTATAATCTGGCTCATGTATCAGAAATCATATAACTAAAATGAGCATTATTGTATATGAATGTGTCACTTCAGAGGCAGTGCACTAATTGCAGTAAGGTAAGACTATTTGAAACTTTTATACTTCTCCTCACTTTAAAACGCTTCAGAGCCCATAGTAATTTATTTCTAATACCATGCTGAGGCAGGTCTTAATCCTTAAGGAGGGATTTATATTTGGACACAGCCAGGGTTCTGTTGAGCAAGGTCAGTGACTACATTGTATAATACAAGTTTAATTCAAAAACAAAGAACAGCTATAAATAAATGTGAGCTTGATTCAACTAACTCATAAGACACATTGAAAGAAAATCAAAACACCTTGAGTAACCTAAATGTCATACTCACGCCTTTCCAAATTTTTTTTTCTAGAGAATGCCATTTGTTTGGGTCTATGATTCCCCTTCTGCTTATTTTTAGAAAGTGCATTGTGTAGTCTCTTCTTTTAAAAAATCTATTTAATTTAGTGTTTCCTAACTCTTCCATGCATCTTCTATGTAATTTTGGCCAGTTCTACAGCCACTGATCACCAATGAAGACACTTGCTGAGTGTTAAATTCTAGATAATCTGCTTTTTCTTGAATTTAGATTGTTTTCCTCCCAAAATATCTTTAAATAATTAAAAATTTTATAATGTGATTTCCATAGAAATAACCCTGAACATTTCATGTGTCTAGATAAATTGCCAAAGATACAGCAGCAACTGGTGTTGGCATTTAGAGAATCCTGATACAGATCACAAAAAATAACTGCAGTGTGAGCCTCAGACCATGCCTGGGGTGAATGGATGGATGGCTCACTTCATATTGGAGTTTCACTTCTGGGAAGGAGGGAATTCAGGACTATCTGTCAGCTGCTGCGATTATAGGAAAGTGTGTTGATTTAGGAGTCACCGAAGGGGCACAGAGGTTGGGAGGGGCTTTTTCTAATACCTTTTTTAATTAACTGGAAGTAGAGGACAGAAATGCCAGTGCATGTTTTTTCCCATTAACATGAATCACTCTCTAGCAACGGGACCATGTTCTAATGGTATTTTCAAGATGGTCCATTTAAAGACAGCCATCACAGACTAGAAATAATGGGGCCATATAGAGGGAAACAATAGATACATGGTGTTCACTGGCCAAAACTGTTGCTAAAATTAGAATTACACTAATTAAAAAAAAACCCTGTATTTGAAATATAACACAAAAACAAAAGTTCATACATCATCAATGCTCAGTACAATGTGAAAACATAAAGCAAATATACTCATATCCACAACCACCCACATCAAGAAATACAATGTTGCCATCCTCAAAGCAGTGAATGTTCTTTTCCTGTAATAACCATTATTCTTTTATGACATTCATTTTCTCACTTTTTAAAAAATATTTTCCCACTCGTAAGGGCACCCCCAAATGAAAGAGTTAAATTTTGCTTTTTTGGAGGCTTTAAATGAATGAAGAATCATATTATTTTCAGATGTGTTTCTTTCGTGCACAGTTATGTTTTTTAAGGTCCAAGCATGTTGCTATATATACATGGATCTACTCTACTCATTTTAATTGTTCTTTTGTGTGCCATAGTATGAATATATCATAGCCCATGCGTCCATTTTACTCTTAATAGATTTGTGTATTATTTCCAGTTTGGGGCTATTATAAACTCTTGTTATAAACAGTCTTGTTCGCACATCCTCAATCCTCATTCCTCATGAATGTGGACTTTCTGAGGCATATACCCATTATGGAATCACTGATTCAAATCTTCAATTCCAGTTTACATAAGATTCAACTGTTTTCCAATATGTATATTTTCAACAGCAGTGTGAAATCTTCAACATTTAGCAGTATTGGAATTGAATTTTCTTTTTCTGATCTAGTGGTTGTACTTGGAAACCCATTGTGTGTTTAATGCGTCCTTCCCTGAGTTTGAGACATTTCCATATATCTCTTGGCCATCTGTGCTTCCTATTTGATGAAATGTCTGTTGTGGATTAATATTCTTTTGGGTTTTCTGTTATTTTCTAATTGATTTATTTTGATTGGAGTGCTTCAACAATTATATAAATTGCATATATATTCTATCTTCTGGCTTTCCATTCAGTTTTTTAAAAAATGATTCCATTTCATAAGTTAAAGTTCTTAATATTGGTGTTATTGACTCTACACATATTTTGCTTTAGGATTAGGGCTTTTGGAATTTTGTTTAGGATATTTGTTCCTACACAGACGTTTGAGGATATACTTCTATTTTATGTTCAGAAAGCTTATAATTTTTTCTTTGATATTAAAAGAACATGGAATTGAATTATTATATTTTGTGAGTAACAGATCCAATTGATTTTTCCTTGTAGATAATTAAATATCATAATTCTATTTATTGAAAAAATATTTAACCCATATCACTGAACTTTTGTTGGTCTCTTTGTCTATCTCTCAGCCAATAATCACATTTTAAAAATCATCATAAATTTATAATAATACACAATATCTGGTGTAGCAAATCTTCTCTCCTTTTTCTTTTGTGAGAGAGCCTGGCTGTTTTGGCCTTTCGATGTTTGTATAAATTTTAGGATCTTCCACTTGGAAAAACATAAATGGATGATTTTTAATTAAGAAGATAGTTAATCTCTAGTGTTGATCAGTTAGTACCAATTTGATGGCGAGTACCAATTGTATTTCTATAAATTAACAATGAACTATCAGAAATAGAAATAAAACAATTCCACTTATAATGGTATCATAAAAACAAACCTTATGAATAAATTTAAACCAAGGAGACGAAAGTTCTGTACACTGAAAACTAAAAGACATTGATGTTTTTAATGTCAATGGCTTTCTCAAAGGTGTGGTGGTCCTTGGATATCTGTTCTTGTTTGTGAGGGAGCTTATTGGCTGATGGGCTTTACTATAGTAACTTTGGGAAACTAGATAATTTTTGTCGGTTTTTTCTTTTCCTTGGACCTGTTAGCTTCCTCAGAACTCTAACCTCCTGCTTGGAGGGTACACATTCTGATGCCAGTGTTCTATGAGTTGAATGGATGAGGAGGTTATTTGCCTTATATTTTAGAATGTAATTTTCACACAATCCTGTTTTCAGCACAGTGCCTCACTTCTATCCTCAACTTTACCTATTATTCTTAAGCCCTGATGATGACTTTTTAACAGAAATCAAACTTGAGTCTTCTCCTGGGGTAGTTAAGAAGTAGTTGCTTGACCATGAAGGATGAGAGAGGACATCTTGGGGGGACAGGTGAAATTTTTAAGGACTTCCAACTTCAGTGTCACTTACATACTCACTTGCAGGGCACTTGAGATTTAATTGATAAAATCTTGCCTAGATTTTGTTATTTGAATTAGCTTGCTTTTTATTGGTTTCACCCATGCAAGTACTTAGCATGCAGCTCTCTCTTGATCTCTGAAGACACTTGTTACTTACATGGTCACCTCTCCTATTCTCTTTGTCATTGAGAACTTATGCTTTTTAATTTATGTTCTTTTTTTCTCCAAAAGTACTCTCATTTTAAGGAAGGATCAGGGAAAATCACTTTGGTGGGGAGAGTTATCAGAAGTTTCAGTTCTATTCTCTCTTAGAGATTTCCTCTATACCCGTATCCCCCATTACCACCTATATTCCTAAGAGTCTCAACTATATGTTTAGCTTTGACCTCTATTGTGACTTTCATATCCATATATATCACTGCTTGCTTGCAAGTGTCATAAGCACCTCAAACTGTTCTTTTCCATCTCAGTAAATAGTGGGCCCATTCACCTAACTGCTCAGGCAAAAGACCTTGCAGTTGTCTTTGATTCCTCTCGTCTCTCCTCCCCTATACCCAATCCATCAGCACATCCTGTTGGCTTTACCTTAAAAATATAGTCAGAGTCAGATCATTTCTCATCACCTCCACTGTTATCACCTTGGTGCATGCTGCTATCAGCTCATGCCTACATTATTTTTGTATACTCCTAGATGGTCTTCCATATTTTGTCCCTTACAGCCTATTTTCAACACAACAGCCAGTGTGTTCCTGTGAAAACATGAGTCAGAGTGTGACACATCTATGCTCAACATACTCTGCTGCCTCCCTCTTTATCTAAGAGCAAAATCAAAAGCCCTTATAATGACCTCTAAGGCCATCTACAAATTGTTCCTCCTACCCCATTATCTTTTTGACCACGACTTCTACTTTTTTCCATTTAGTTCACTCTGCTTGAGCCAAAATGACCTCCATGCTATTCCTCAGACATGCCTGGTACATTCTCACCTGGGGTCTTCGCATTTGTCTAGAATGCTCCTCCTTTGGCTTGCCACCTGGCTTGCTTCTTCATTTCTTTCAGATACTGTCTCAATTGTCACCTTCTCAATGAGGCTTTCCCTGACCAGCCTTTAAAAGAGTGACCCTCCCCTACTGATAGCTCCTAACAAAGAGTCCCAAGCTTAGCAAGTTCTCAGGAAATGTTTATTGTACATTTTCAAAGGTTGGTTAGGAAGAGTTTAACCAGCTTGATGGAAATGGGTATGAATGAAAGGGAGCAGGGAAGGGAATTCCAGGTAGGTGAGATGACTAAATAAGGGCTGAGACCTGAGACCTGAGATCTAGAAATCATTCACATTCTTATCATATTTGAGAGCAGATGATTTAACCAAAGGGGAAGATAAAGAAGAGAAAGAGCTGGAACCCCGGACTGAATCCCATTTTAAAAAATGGTGCAGTGAGCTAATGAGAGAAATTGGGAAGGAGTGATCAGAATGGTTAGAGGAGATCAGAAGATGGAATGTCAAGGATCAGGAAGAAGTGAAAACGATCAAAATAATATTTAACATTATTGAGGATATCCTCATATCCTTTAGATTTATTATCTCATTTAAACTTCATTATTTTCACTTATCCTATTTTGACAGATGAGAAAACTGAGACTTAGTTCTTATAGTTAGTGACAGAGCCAGGAGTAGAGTCCAGGTATAACTCTTCATCTAGTTCACTTTCCACAACCTGGAATGCCACCGAGAGCCAGGGAAGGCATTTTCAAGTGTTTGCACATCTGCTCTTGACTTGGCTGGAGAGAAGTGTAGAAAATCTTGCCATAAATATCAAAAACAACTTTTAAGCAGCACAAATAAATAGGTACTTTAATTTGCTGTTTCCAAATAAGTAGAAATGGACTCATTCCCTTAAGGACAACATGCTAAAATATCTTTAAAATGTTACTGCTATTTAAATGTCATACTGTTTACAGAAGAATGATTTAATTAATTATTGTGTGCTATATTAATTTCACAAATATTTATTAAGCTCATACTATGTTCCAGACATTATAACATGAACTAGAACTGTGGAAATAAAGCAGATATAGCCCCTAGGATCTCCTGGAGAGATAGATAAAGGTATGCTACTGGTGCACGAGATACATATATAGGATGTGGTGGTGTACAGAGAAAGAAGTGGTCATTTTTCCCCATGGAGAAGGACAGCCAAGAATGACTTCAGAGAGGACATCTTTACTTGAATACCAAAATGTCAGCAGGTGCTCATCAGAGAGATAAGACTGCAGAAGGGTTTTCCAGGCAGTGGGAAGAGCAAGAGTTTAGTATAGCTGTGTAAGTAGGCTGGGGAGTTAGGGGAGCTAAGAGGTTCAATATGGAGAGACCGTCGTTCAGGGGTGTAAAGTGGCCTGAAAGACAAAGCTGCAGACTGTGGCAGGGCCTCACAGGCCACACCAAGGCCCATATCCTGAGGGGAAGGGGAGATCAGTATTGGGTTTAAGATCCTATTTGTATTTGAACCCAAGGAGGTCTAGGGAGGGTGTATTTAAGAGGGACCAAAACTAAAGGCCAGAGATTTGGAGACTCTTGTGATCTAGACTACTGCTACTGAAAGGGTGGTACCCGCTGGCCATTGGTTTCTTACCAGTCCTTGGCAAGGTAAGCAGCTTATGCAGGAAGTCAGCCAACTACGTCACTAAGCACACAGTTTAGTTTGGCTGACTTTACTTTCGTGACAAGACTTTCTCCATGAAAGAAGCTGTGCTTTGATATACATTCTGGAGCAGCCGTTTACCTTATAGTGGACCCACTTCGAGTGGTTCTGGTCTATACAATTGGATTCAATCTCACACATTTATAAGTAAAAAATGTTCGAGTATGTACCTTTAACATGTGAATATTCATGAGCTCTAATACATGTATTTCTATAATACTATATTATATACATTATAAAATGTACTGGGCATATATTTTAAAAGGACATAATACAGATAAATAGCATTTTTAAAAAATTCACTAAAGTGAAAACATTATTGAATATGCTTAATTAGTTTTGAAATTTTTTTTTAACCCTTTCTGATACAGGGCTACTTGAAGTCTACTTTTGGTTCAGTTTATTTTGATTTTGGTTTAAAGGGCCATCTCAGTTGAAAAAGTCACCACGCAAAGACAAATATTTCCAAATGAAATAAAGTAGGCTTGACTGCACTCACTAAATTGAGATTCTTATTTTTCAATCTGATTTAGTAATTAAATATATGTTTTTATGAAAATTCACATTCTCTGATGTGAATCAGTTGTTTTTGCAAACTAATCTAAAGGCGTTTCATTTTCATTTTATGCCCATGGATTTTAACCCATTGAAACTCTGTATTACGTTGCTGGAGGTGCTATAACAAAGCACCACAGATTGGGTGGCTTCAACAACAGAAACTTATTGTCTTACAGTTCTGGAGGCTGCAAATCCAAGGTCAAGGTGTCAGCAGGTCTGGTTTCTCCTGAGGCCTTGCTCCTTGGCTTGCAGACGGCTGCCTTTTTGCCATGTCCTCACACGGCCTTTCCTCCGTGCGCCCATCCCTGGTGTCTCTCGGTTTGTCCTGATCTCCTCTTACAAGGACACCGGTCAGATTGACTAGGGCCCATCCCCAACAGTCCCATTTTAATTTAAGTGCCTCTTTAAAGACCCCATCTCCAAATACAGTCACATTCTGAGGTACTGGAGGTTAAGGCTTCAAACATTTGAATTTGGGGGAGGGAACCCAATTCCGTTCATATCAAACTTAATTTGAAAGATTTTAAAAACAGGTTAAAATTTTATTTCTGATTTTAAGAAAACAGAATTTTTATGGCATTCACCATTCTCATCAGGAAAATCGCATAACATGGGAATGTTTCCAAATATCTGTTTGTAAAGGCTCTCTCCAAAGTGTAAATTTCTTTCAAAAAGCAATAACTTCTCTTATTCATTGAGGAAATATCACCTTTTTCTTGAAGAAGCAGATCAAGATGTTATTGAAAAATATTTTCCAGGTTAAAAAGAAAATACTGACAGACACTGATCACAGAAAAGGCTAACGTATTTTTTCACTTGTCTTTTGTAAAAAGAAAAATGCATGTTTCTAAGTACTTTGCCATGAGTTAACAGTGAACTCGCACATGGTACAGTGGATTTTCAACGTTACTCTGTCCTCTTATACAGAGCCTATGTATTAAGAAAATAGGAGGCTGGGTGCAGTGGCTCATGCCTATAATCCCAGCACTTTGGGAGGCCAAGGTGGGAAGATCGCTTGAGGCCAGGAGTTCAAGACTAGCCAGAGCAACATAGCAAGACCCATCTCTACAAAAATATGTAAAAAAAAAATTAGCATTAGCTGGACATGGTGGCACACACATGTTGTCCCAGCTGAGGCAGGAGGATTGCTTGAGCCCTGAGTTTGAGATTACAGGGAGATATGAGGACACCACTGCATTCCAGCCTGGGCAACTTTGAGGGGAGACCATATCTCTGGGGAAAAAAAAAAGGACCATCAACCCATTTAACTGGGTGCATTCAATTAAAAGTGAAATAAAATTTTTAAAAGTAAAAAACTGAAGGTATCAAGTCCCCTGGATCATCCACTCCTCTTTCAGGATGCATCCACGCCCTACCTGACATTTAAGGGAGAGTAATCATCCGAATAAAAAAAAATTAATAAAACTTAATTTGTTCTTATTTTTAAAAACATAATTGTAAATAGAGCCTCTAACATTTCTTCTTGCCCCTGATGGATTGTCTTGTGCACTTCTGGGGTGCCGTGTTTCGCTTTGGCAATGACCGGATTAGATGCTTCATGGTAAGATTCTCAACAAAGGCAAAACCAAGGGAATGAGGAGGATGGTAATGAAAAAGTGGCTCAGGGGAAACAGGACCAATAGGATCTAATCACGAATTGGAGGTGGGGGTATAAATCAGAGGAAATGAACACATAGGCACATTTTCATGCTATTTAAAAAAAATGTCTATATCCCATCTTCCCCCATGATTGTAAGTTCTTCCAGATATGAATCAAACTATAATATTTATATTTTTCTGTCTTTGTGCCAGGCATGGTACAGTGTACATTTACACACATTTTCTCTGCAAAGACTAAAGTGTCTTCCACCTGTTTGTAGACCTTGTGCCTCAAAATTTTGCAAACCGTAGCTGCTCCATGAACAGGGCCTCCATGAAAGCCCACAGCAAAGTGGCTGCCGGATCGTACATCGGGTGGCATGCTGCAGCGTGGGCCCTTCTGAGTCTCAGAGAACAAGGACTTTCTTCCAAGAAATAGCCTCTGTGGCCAGGCAGAAAGGTACTAGCAGAAGCCTTTACCTGAGACTACAACATTCTCTACCCCTGAACATCAGTTTCTCCTCATAATTTTAATTCCAAAAAAGTAAAAAAATATTTAAAATATTCTTCTGGGTGTCTTACTCACAGCAAGGTTGGTCCACTGTATACTCCTCCGAATGCATCTTTGTCAATAACTGTCAAGTATTTATTCTTGTTTAGATAACTAGAGAGAGAGAGAATAAATTAGGTGAGTTCAAGCAATCACACAAAATTAGTACAAATACCACAATAAGATGTGAACATGGTCTCACTTGACTGATTTTCAAGAATTTAGAAGACATATTGTCTTCTTTGGGCTTAAGCACTCAGAACACTCTATGTTTCGATTCTGCAAGGTTTAAACACATTAATTATGACAGAAATTTTTGAAAATGAGCATGATTATGATCTAGCTTGCATACCTAAATTTTATAAAAGTTGCCTTAATTCTGTATTTTCCTGGCCAGTGGCAACTGCATTTTTAAATCCTATTTAATACCAACCGATTTAAATTTTGTTTCTCAAAATTGGTTAATATTCCCATTTACTTTTGAAAACTGGGCTTAAATCAAGAATGGAATGGAGGTGGTGAGGGTGATGAGTGATGAGGTGACTCAGAAATTCAGGTCTTTTCTTTAGCTAAGGTTACCAGATTTAGCAAATAAAAATATAGGGTGCCAGTTAAATTTGAATTTCAGATAAACAATGAATAATTTTTTTGGTATAAGAATTCCTTATGCAATTTTTTTTTTTTTTTTTGAGACAGAGTCTCACTCTGTTGCCCTGGCTAGAGCGAGTGCCGTGGCATCAGCCTAGCTCACAGCAACCTCAAACTCCTGGGCTCAGGCAATCCTTCTGCCTCAGCCTCCCGAGTAGCTGCGCCACCATGCCCGGCTAATTTTTTCTATATATTTTTAGCTGTCCAATTAATTTCTTTCTATTTTTAGTAGAGATGGGGTCTCGCTCTTGCTCAGGCTGGTTTCAAACTCCTGAGCTCAAACAATCCACCTGCCTCTGCCTCCCAGAGTGCTAGGATTACAGGCATGAGCCACGGCGCCTGGCCCCCATGCAATTTTTTGAAAAATTCTTAAATGAAAAAGTTATCCATTGTTTGTCTGAAATTCAAATTTAACTAGGTGGTCTGTATTTTATCTGATAACCCTATTGTGAAGGAGGGTGGTGTTCAGGCAAATAAGATTACAGAGTAGAACTTCCATGGAAGAGGTTTGATGGGCCCATTGATCTTTCCATTTTAAAAACAACTGGGCGTTTGAGGGTAAAATGCTTTTGAAGCAATTTAAGTCACAAAGCCATTTTGAAATACAATTCCCTCCAAATGGATGAAAGCTTCCAAGGATTTTGAAACTGGCCTTTTCCTCCCACAGCTTTTTTAGAGAACAAAATTATCTGAAAAGAAACAGCACATATATATCCTTGTTGTAAGTGATCTCAATTTACACATTTAGAATAAGTCACAACATAGCCTAGTGAGTGGCCATCTGTTGATGCAAAATAAATAGCAGAGACCCTTAGGAGGTCTACTTAGATATGGATAATGCTTCCATTATTCTACTTGCAGGGTTTGCTCTTTCTGATAGGAAATTTTTAAGGATGATGATTAATAGTGATATTAAGGCTTTGGTCAGAAAGATTTCTTCTTCAGAGCCCTCATGGAGAAACTTCCCCCTGGTTAATTGGACCCAGACATGAGACTTCATTAGAGCAGGGGTGGGTTGGAGGAAGAAGAGTTTTACCAACCACAGATGGGCAGGATGAGGGATTAACCAAGTAACAAGTAAGTACTGAGATTCCACACAAGGAGAGCTCATAAACTGGTATACAGTTTTGAGTCTTTCAATTTTCTTCTTAAATAGAGATCAAGAACTACCTAATCTAAAATAGCCATCACTGTTTTGCTGTATAAATATCAATCACTAAAAACATACATCACTATTTCAGTGTATACCCAATGCCAAGCTTAGTGCTTCTGTAACTATTTGTTGGATGAATGTGTGAGTGAGTGAAAAACAAATCAATACACCTTTTTTCCCAGATAGTGAGTGGGCAATGACAAACTCTTAGGGTGACACCAGTGACTGCTTTAAAGAAAAAATCCTGAAGAATGAAAGATTAGAAATGATATATGGTGTGATGCATTTAACCAAGTGACCTTCTCCGTGGCAGTGATGGTTAAGGCAGCTGGTTTATAAACACTGCAAGGGTATGGCCCAGACATGGCTTCTTCAGGTAGCAGCTGGACACCCAGCTTCCAGGGCATTATTATGTGTGACTTGGAGAGGCTCAATTAGTCTCCTATATGTCCAAAGACCCAAGATGATAAAGCATCCAGTTTGTGCCTTCCCAATGGCTCCAATCACAGTCCCACTCCATCATCGTTTGACCCTCCTTTCACTCACTATGTCCACAGAGTTCCTTTGGTCAGTGACCGCTAGAGCGGGCAAGAGCCACCTTGGAGAAAACAACTGGAGAGAAGATCTTGAACAGCACAATTTTATAAAAATACAACTAAGCTCAGTATAAGATCTTCACTGGCTTGCATCTCTTTTTGTATTCTTTGGACAGTGCAGCTTGCAGATCACATTATGTTCCCAGACTGCTGAAAATCAAATAAGAGCCGGTGAGCTCATCTCAGTTTTTCCTCTTCATCTCCAAGTGCTGCAAGTGAAAATCGGCTTGCTCTAATCATTAGAAATTGTTGTAAAAACTAAATTATTGCTTGTCCAATTCTGCAGTGTTTTCATCTGCTATTCAATACGTCCCTAAGGACGAGGAGCCTGGTTGATAAGCATTGCTGTTTACCAGAAACACTGCAGAAGGCTTCAAACTGGGAAAGCCAGCCAGAGTCCAGGAGGGGAGAAGGAGGATGCGGAGGAGACACAGCCAGCTTGGACGGAGATGAACTGATCTTGCAGGAAGCTGTGTTCTCTAACACCAACACGGTTGTTTGGGTACTTCACCTCTTAGAGATAATTAAGTGCTTAAAAATGAAACTGTCACTTTGCCTTTAGCAGTTTTAAGGGCTGCCTCGTTTAGCTTTAAATTTTGGTTCTGATTGCTGCTCCTACCTTCCATCTGAAGCCAAGAGAGTGGGGAGGGGACAGATATGCAGAAGCCTTAATATCCAGAAAGTGTCCCCATCAACTCATTGATCATATGACATAGGACATTCTGGGAATGTCAGTCCAGTTAAACTGATTCCTTGTCCATGACTTATCCTGAATTCTTTGGAATCTACATTTTATAAACCAGTTTGGGTAACTCAATCGCAAATCTTGGTAGGCTATGTGGATAACCTATTCTAGACAATGATTATTTTATAGAGGGATGGTAATTTAAACTATCACTTGCAAGGAGAAGATGAACACAAATGAACTTAAAAGAGTAGAAAGTCTATAGTAAGAGATGAAAGGAAAGACTTCTTGAAACTCAGGATTTCTAAATGTAAATCCTGGGAAGGGCTTATGGGAAAAGAACTGATATTTCCTTTAAAAATAAGATAGATGCTGCTACATGTGTGTGTGTTCAACAGCTTTTCACTGCGTGGGAGGCTTATTCCTCTTTGAGAACCTGTTGGAAGAAATGAAGTTCTTCTTAGAAAAGAGATGCCATTTTCTATACAGGGAGTTAAGATGCCCCACCCTGATTTAAAATTCTGTATTACACAGGGTAAAATCCTGTAGTCAGGAAAATGAATGTGATCAGGAATGAGTTGGGGAAAAATATCCAGTTGACAAACTCAGTGTTCTGTGTACAATGCGTGTGTGTACATACTTCTCTGCTGGACTCACTTTTGGCACATAGCAGTCATTCAGTAAAGACCTGCTGGATGAATAAATGAAAGCCGATTGCTGGGTAACTCCTAGAGAGAAGCACCCTCTATGCCATGTTTAGAAGGAAGTGATCTATGTCAGAGAGAGGAGCATGGTACTGTAGTAAGGAAATTCGCTGTCACTGCAGAACTTTGCTTTCTGGGGAGTTTTAGGATACATTTTAGCTCCAAGATGGAATTTCAGCCTGTGCCTCCCAACCCCTTTAGGGGAGACTTGGGCTGGCACCTGGCTATGTTGGGAGACTCACATGGGAACACTTCTCTGGGGAATCATGTTTCCCTCCCATAGCTCTGGTGATTCAGAAAATTAAGGGGATCCCCTGCCCAGCTCTCAAGGTAGTCGAAAGAGAAGCTGGATTGTTCTATGGAAATCATTTTGGAAGCAGAAATCAGGTTGTAAAGAGTAACAGGTGAAAAAATGCTCAAGTTTTCAATAGGCAGAGGAAAATTCAGCCTTAGAGCATATCCTGCAAGCTGTTCAAAAACTTACCCCATGAGAAACAATAGCCTGCTTAATCCAATAATCTTCTCTATCATCATCTTTTCCCAGAGCTCCAAGCTGTGGTGTTTTACTTCTAATCACCTAATCTGTGATGCTAATTAACATATTGTGTTGATTCTCTGTTCTTAATAATTAGTGTCTTGGTAGGTTCTTAGCACATCAAAATGTTATTTTTATTCCTGCCCAAATGTTTACTGTCAGATAGTAGCTAGTTCCTAGAATTTGATCATAGAAAATGCCATACAGAGACTCAGACATTCTGTGAGAAGCAGGATATCCCCATGCAGATCATGTGAAAAGAGACAATGGAAAAGAGGTTCCAAAGAATGAATGACTTGACTTGTGACTGAGTGCAGTTCCACTTCTGTTGAGCAAGGGATGCTCGTATTATTATTAATTTCACATCTGAGTGATGACAACATGCTTGGCTCCATAGAAAATCACAGGACAATGTGCTTTTACACATCTGCCATCATTTTCATGAAACCCTAACTAATTAACTGCTGCTGAGGCACCAGCACTTGTGCTTAATGTGGAATTTGTCTAACTTGGCTGTAATCGCATTATTTAGTTACACTAAAAACATGGGTGTAAATGAGGTCAAATCTGCTAATTTCAGTAAATTTTCATGACGTGGAATGATCACTCTTTTGGATGACATATTGTTTAAATTAGAACCTAAAGATATCTGAACACACTTCTGCAGAAATTACCAAATTGCTAATGTGCTATGTGCAATCCTTGAACACTGTTAGGATAATAATAGGAGATTGACGTGTTTGCCTTAGTTTAAAATAATAATTAGCATTGAGACCAGAAACAACATCTCTATGTTAAAAGCACGAAATGAATAGTATTTCATTACTACTATGAAACTTGACCTCTGTTTCCTTTACCTAAAGCTTAATCCTTGTCTTCCTCCAGTCCCAGAGCTCCTTATCATCTTCATTTTACATTGAATTTACTTGATACCTTTTACTGAAGAGCTTAAATCTAGGAAAGAATAAATTTCCACCAGCCAGGAATCAGAAACTTAGGGTAGAATGATGGAGCATTGTTTTATAACAGGAGCCGAGTTTACAGTTTGGATCCAAATACTGATTTGAAAAAAAATCTTTGTTTTCTATTATGATTGGCTCTGCACTTTCTAACCCTGAAAATATTTTTATCCAGATACTTCTTATCTTTATCCCATGCTTGCCCTTTAACCTTTACCAGGAATTGTGAGAAAAAGACTAGGTATTTTACCACTCAGTGGTCATCCTCACTGAATACTTTTATCTAGAGGTCTGCAAATCATGACCCTCCAGTCAAATCCTGCCTTTCCCTGTTTTTGTAAATAAAGTTTTATTGGAACATAACCACACTCATTTGTTTATGTATTGTCTATGGCTGCTTTCACACTCCAATGGCAGAGTTAAGTAGCTGCAACTAAGACCATATGTTCCACAAAGCCCAAAATACTTGCTATCTGGGCCCTTCCCAGAAAAAGTTTGCTGACCCCTGGTCTAAAGTTTTAGAAACCAAGAAACAAATCATTCTTAACTAAGAAACATTTCCCACATTTGTTCAAGTCTCCTAAATAATTTTAATACTTAACATAGAAATGTCAAAAAAATATTGTGAAATGGATTTCTTTCCTGTGTTTCAAGGGACAGTTATTACATAGGGCACCAGTGAATTAAAATCCATTGTCTCCAACAGAATAACTCTCTGCCATCAGCCAAGCCTCTCACAGAGCCCGTGATATGCACTGTGGTGGGAAGGGAGAGAGAGGTAGAGAGAGAGGTACAGCATGTCCTGGAATAATGTTGTTTCATTCAATGTCATTTTGTTATAACATTGATGAGACAAAAATGACTTCCTGGCTGGGCCACTGTCTGTGAGGAGTTTGCATATTCTCCCCATGTCTGCATGGCTTTTCTCTGGGTACTCCAGTTTCTTTCCACATCCTAAAGATGTGCGTGGTAGGTTCGTTGGTGTGTCTACATGGTTCCAATCTGAGTGCGCCTGGGGGTGTGTGTGAGTGTGCCCTGCCATGGGATGGTGTCCCGGCCAGGGCTGGTGCCTGCCTTGTGCTCTGGGCTGCTGGGATAGGCTCCGGCCAACCTCAACCCTGAACTGGAATAGTTGGGTGAATAATTACCTTGTTTTTTATGTGTAGCTCACATTTCTATCATTAATATTAATGATTATTAATATCAAATCATTGTTGGGTCTTTATTTAGAAGTTTGGTGATGCTATTTGACCAGAAATATGCTGTAGGAACTTAATTCTTATGTCAACTGGCTATGGTAAAATTGGTTTCATTATACATCATGCCGCTTAAAGTCACAGTTTCCAAAAACCCACCAATGATATTAAGTGAAGATGTACTGTACTGTCTACATGGGTTTAATTTCAGAAGACCATTGGTTGATCTGAAACCTTTACTAGTTCTTAGAATCTCCACAGGCGTCTTTTAGAATAAACCTTGTAAAATTTACCTGCCTCCCAACAAAATGGCATGTCAAAAGATTCTTCTTCAGTAGTGTGATGTTGTGAAATATATATTTGGCCTTCCTCCCTGTTGTCTGGCACACAGCTCCTAAAACCCTTGGAATCTTTGGAGTGGTACCAGTGTCTTTTATATGCTAATAAGATGACTAGTGATGGCAAACCCTAGATGGCTTCAGGATGGGGGCTGATCTCCAGGAAGACCAAGGAAGGATTAGAGGTTTGGGGCTTTAAACTCTACCCACTCCCTTACCCTCAACCTCTGGAAAGGGGAGAGGGGCTGAAGATTGAGCTGATCACCAATGGCCAGTGATTTAATCAGTCATGCTTACATAATGAAGCCTCCATAAAAATCCAAAGGACAGGGTTTGGATGAGCTTCTAGGTAGCTGGAAGGTAGACAATGCAGATATGGAGGTACTTGGAGGGTGGCATGCCCAGAGAGGGCCTGGCAGCTCTGCACCCCCTCCCACATGCTTTCTCTGGGCTTGTCTTCCATATAGTGGTTCCTTTGTAATTCTTTTTTTCTTTCTTTCTTTCTTTATTTTTGAGACAGAGTCTCATTCTGTTGCCCAGGCTAGAGTGCCATGGCGTCAGCCTAGCTCACAGCAACCTCAAATTCCTGGGCTCAAGTGATACTTCTGCTTCAGCCTCCCAAGGAACATGCACCACCATGCTCGGCTAATTTTTTCTATATATGTTTTTTAGTTGTCCAGCTAATTTCTTTCTATTTTTAGTAGAGACAGGGTCTCACTCTCTTGCTCAGGCTGGTCTTGAACTCCTGAGCTCAAGCAATCCTCCTGCCTCGGCCTCCCAGAGTGCTAGGATTATAGGTGTGAGCCACTGCGCCCGGCCCTGTAATATTCTTTAAAGTAAGTAAAGTGTTTCCCTGAGTTCTGTGAGCTCTCTAGCAAATTATTAGAACTGAGGAGGGAGTCATGGAAACTCTGATTTATGGCCGGCGGGTCAGAAGCACAGGTGACAGCCTGGGCACTCTGATTGGCATCTGAAGTCGAGGGCAGTTTTGAGGACTGAGCCTTTAAATCGTGGGATTGGACTCTCTGTCTAGGTAGATAGTGTCAGAATGGAGTTACATTGCCTGCCACCGAGCTGGTGTCCATTGGAGAATTGATTGCTTGGTGTGTGGAAAAAAAGCCTCCATGCATTTGGTGTCAGAAGTGTTGTGTTGAGTGTGTGAATGTAGGAAAACACTTAGGCTTTTCCTATCTCTTGGAGGTATTGATAGTATTCACTAAAAAGTGCTCTGTGGAACACCAGACCAGATGGATGATCCTGGAACCAAGAGCTACCTGAGAAGCCCTGCACACTATAGCTCTCTCTTGGATACTAGTAATTCAGATTATTCCATTAAAAGTCCTAAAAAGTCCACCTATATACTTTGTTTAACTTTCTAAGATCATGAATTGCTTTTTAAAAGTAATACCCATTAACTTACCATGGAAAAAGAGCTGAACAAACATAGCTTGAACAAATGAAGCCTCCCCCTATCTGTTCTCTTATCACAAAGGCTGAGGAGAGGCTGGGACAGAAATTATTGTTTCCTTTTTAGTTTTTCTGTTCTTTCAATGGAAAATGTCTCTAAACTCCTCTGGTATTCCGTAGCTGATTTTATGAATAGGCTGTTAGATGGGACGCATACTGAGATCCACTTAGCACAGTGGAGTCCCTGATTACATAAGACCCCTTTTGAAAATCTCTTAAAGTCTTTTCAGGGTCCTCTAAATATGACCAGGAGGCCAATTGTAGCAGAAGTGAGATGTTTTGAAGCAAAATAGTCAATATATATGGCCTAACTTTAACCCCAGTTCTTAGAATTTAACAGCATTTTACCATCCCAGCATTTTCATTGATTTGTCTCCCACACAGATTTCATCAGGAAGCTCACTGAGCTGGTGGCCTTGCTGCACTGGTAAAGTCAGGTTCTCACTGAATAGTGACACTGGTGCTCGGTGTAACTGCCCTCTCTGAAACTTCTCCTGATTACGCCTTGAGTTTTGAGTTGCTTCCTTTGTCTCACGTGAATGAGCCTATTCTTTCCAGATACAATATATTTTAACTTCTGTATTTAATGCCTTTGATGGACTGAGCTAAGAAGACTAAACAATCTCCAGGGCTAAGAAACAAGCAGCAGTGGCCAGAGGAGTCAGATGTCCACACCTTGGTGGTGTCTGGTAAGTCAGCAATGGTGAATCCCAGCTTAGGGCAGGGAAAAGAGTCCTAAACCAGGGGATCCAGGTGTTGGCTTTGACTCAACCACTAGACAGCTCTATGAAATTTGAAATTAAAAAAAAAGAGGCCACATGTCCTCATTGGGCTTCATTCCTCTAATATGTGAAATGTGACAACTGGACAAGAAGACTGATAATGCATTCCATAGCAGTGGTTCTTCTGCTCTGCACTGAACTCACCTGGGGAGATTTTAAAATTCCCATTACCCTGGCTACACCCAAAACCTAGGAACCAGTGCTTTCAGAGCTCCTTAGGTGATCGCATTTTGTAGGCAATATTGAGAACTATTGCTCTGTACACCTTTTTATTTACTTATTTTTTTACTTGGGTCAAAGGATATATGTGATTTACCCTTTGATAGGTATTTCTTTTTAAAAAATTATTATTTCAGTAGATTTAGGGGGCAAAAATGGTTTTTGTTACATGGATGAATTGTATAGTGGTGAACTCAGGGCATTTAGTGTATCTGTCACCAGCATAGTGTGCATTGTACTCAATAGGTGATTTCTGATCCCTCACCCCTCTTCCATTCTCCTCTTCTCTCAGTTTCCAATGTCCATTATACCACTTTATGACCACATATGCCCATAATTTAGTTCCCACTTGTAAGCAAGAACATGTGATATTTGTTTTCTTATTCCTGCGATACTTCACTTAGGATAATAGTCTTCAACTCCATCCAAGTTGATGCAAAAGACATTATTTCATTCTGATGGCTGAGGTATTCTGTGATATATATGTACATATCTACACCATATTTTTTCATCCATTCATTAGCTGGTGAGCACTTAGATTGATTCCATACCTTCGCAATTGTGAATTGTGCTGTGATAAACATTCAGATACAAGTGTCTTTTTAATATGATGGTTTCTTTTCCTTTGGGTGGATACCCAGTAGTGGAATTGCTGGAGTGAATGGCACATCTACTTTATTTCTTTGAAGCTCTCCGTACTGTTTTCCATAGAGGTTGTACTAATTTCCATCCCCCCCATCAGTGTATAAGTGGTCCCTTTTTACTGCATGCATGCCAACATCTATTGTTTTTTGCCTTTTTAATAATGGTCACTCTAATGGGGGTAAGGTGGTATCTTAATCTATATGCACGTTCTTTTCCATTCTGAGCCACTGCATATGCTACTTCAAGTGTGTTCCATGAACCCGCAGTATTGAGTTTGTTAGAAATACAGAATCCTGATCCCTACCTCAGGTCTACTGAATTAGAATCTGTATTTTGACAAGATCTCCCAGTTGGTTTGTATGTCCAATAAAGTTTGAGAAGCACTGTACTACTTAACAGATTTAGAATCATAAGGCCTTCATAAGTTGTAGTGATCATTTCTGGAAATATAAAATAACTATGTATAAAATGTTTAAAGTGAAAAAAATGATGGAATTACAAAACTAAGGAACAAGACACTATCAAAAAATGAACAGGTAGGCCGGGCGCAGTGGCTCACGCCTGTAATCCTAGCACTCTGGGAGGCCGAGGTGGGCAGATCGTTTGAGCTCAGGAATTCGAGACGAGCCTGAGCAAGAACGAGACCCCGTCTCTGCTAAAAATAGAAAGAAATTAGCTGGACAACTAAAAAAAAAATATATATGTGTGTGTGTGTGTGTATATATATATATATATATATATATGTATATATAGATAAACAATTAGCCAGGCATCGTGGCATATGCCTGTAGTCCCAGCTACTAGGGAGGCTGAGGCAGGAGGATCGCTTGAGCCCAGGAGTTTGAAGTTGCTGTGAGCTAGGCTAATGCCATGGTATTCTAGCCCGGGCAACAGAGTGAGACTCTGTCACAAAAAAAAAAAAAAAAAAAAAAGAACAGGTAAATTTGAAAAAGATAAAAAACCAAACAGAACATCTAAAATAGAAAAAAATATAATCGTTAAAGAAATATTCAAGCAGTGTTATAAAACAAATATTAATACAAAATCTGTTGTTTGCTGTTCCAGTTGTTGTGAGCATTATTTATTTTTTTGAAAAGGTAAAAGTTGGATATGGTTTTTCAGCCATTTCTGAGTGCGTCAAACAAACTGCCATCTTTCCCAAAAACATGTCGGAAAAGACCAAAAGAGAAATCTTATTTCCCGAATAGCTTTGGACTTAAGTAAAGATACTCTTTTATTTCATGTACATTGTCAATGAACATTTATACACACACGCATACACACACACATGGATAAAGCTTTGGGATTTAGAATTGGAACTAATGTAAGTGTTCTCTGATGTTGGCCCTTGTCAAGTTCCTTGACATCATTTCCAAATATTGGTCATACTGACTTTGGAATTGGGAGATTCTCTGGTAGAACCTATCTCTCAACAGAACTCTCACCCACAGGACAGTCCTTCTTGGGGTTGAGGGAGGGGACAGTTTTCATGACTTACACAGCATCCAGCTTTGTCCCATTGAAAGCAAGTCCTTGGATTGAAGTAAAGCCATTGTTGTACAGTTTCCTACAACCAATAGAGAGAGGAGAAGTCAGTGACCTGTGAGAAGTGGTGCTGGCACTTTTCGGAAGCGTTGGGTTTACTTTTCTTCAGTGTCAGAAATGTGCATAAAGGTTTTGCAGTCCCACATGTGTGCCCCCCAAGAACACTTTCCAGTATGCCTTGTTTGAGACATAAGATAATATTTCTCAGTTTGAATGTTCATTCTCCAGACTTAGCTCCTAATAAATTTAAGCTGTTTCTCAGAAGCAGATTTACTTTGAGAAACAAAGATTTGCTAAAATCCTTTAAGGATTTTAAAAGAATGTCCTATATACATTCAGAAAAAGAGGTGTCAGGTAATAGTTAACCCAATGTCAATAGTGGAGGAGGAACTGCAGTTTCTTAAAATGAATATTTTGAAAAACATTAATTTGAATGTATATGTTTTTTATTCTGTTTAAAATGTTATTTAACATTTGCATTTTATCAATCTTTTTATCCTCAGGACTTATCATAGATTAAATGGTTAATGGTTGTGGGCTAAATTAAACTGAACCTCATAGACAAGGCTATGAAGGTAGATAGACCATGCCCTTTTGTAGAAATTTTAATATTTTAACTTGTTGCTATGTTTCTGCAACTAATTAACTCATAACAATGATTCCAGGATGCCAGTCTGAAATGTTATCACTTGCATTTCTTAGTGAAGTTACTGAGACATGGAGGTGACTTGCCAAATAGGCATTGGTCTAGAACTGTTGAGAATTAGGATCTCTGACGCCAATTCTTCTGATACAATTCTTCCCACTTAGCAAAGCATACCTCCCTTCTGAAGAAGAAGGAGCCTCAGCCTTGGGAGCCCTGAGCCATATGGGGATGCATAGGAGTTATTAGTGGTTATTTGCACTAAGGTAAGAGAAGACAGCCATGACCACAGTCAGGTACAGCTAGTGGGAACCCCTGTTGGCAATTGTAGGGGAACTTTGAAAACTACAGCAACCTACAACATGTGAACTTTAGCAACGCATTGTGAAGCATACAGGAGAGTCCAAATTTAGATTAGACCTGGCTCTGCCACTTAATGGCTGGGTGATCCTGAGAATTTCTCAACCTCTCTTATCCTCACTTTCTTTATCTCTAAAAATATGATAACAATGCCTAAGCTAAAGGTTGCTGGGAGGATCAATTAACTCTATCTTCAACAGAATGAGGCCTGCTTATGAAATGACCACGTTCAAAGAAGTATCCTAAAACCTGGATTTATCCTATATAGTTGTGGGAAGTGAGAAATAATCTCATGGTTTTGTTGTTGTTTATGTGTTTCTTATTTTATTTTTTTGTTTTAAATAATTAGATAATGGGTTTAATTTCAGCTATTAAGGTGTTCTGGGTGAAGACTACAATATAACAGGAACATAGGCACAAAGGCTGAAGAAAACTCTAATGGATCAGTTAGTTTTTTCTGAACTAGATGGAGCTATTTTGTGAAGATGTGAGAATTATGCATTTGACATTTTTGTTTTCCCAAACTTTTTGAGAGTTCTGCTCATTAGAAATGTTTTTTGTTTAAATTTATTTCAGAGACGAAATAAAACTCATAATGAACAAATAGGTCTTGAAAAGGGAAAATAGTGAAGAAAGACAAAAGGATTATAGACTTTGATTGAAACTCTATCCTACCAGGAATATGGGTACAAATTCTGCTGATGGAACATGTATCTTTTCATGTGGAGAGGTTTTTAAGCATGAGCTTCAAAAAAGCAAGGACTTTTGTGGAAATGTAGAAATAATCATCTGAAAAGATAATGAATAACCCATGCCTCCCCTCCTCTACAGTTCAGGAAATATGAGGTTTCCTCACGCAGATGTTTATCAAGTGCCCACGGGACCCCTTGCCATGGCAGGTGTGGGACAGTGAGCTACTTCACTTGCAAGGCTGCTTGAGATAGGGGGTCCTTAGAAACAAGGTGCTGAAAGGTAAAGATAACATTCCTTAAAGGAGTTTAGAATGGAAGTGTTTCCTAGTGTTGGGCACTAAATGACACAATGGAAACCTTTATGGAGAAGGTAAGTGGCCTTGCAGTTTGGGTCTGAGCAAGCTAAGAGCCTGGGTCTTTTCTGTATGGCAAAAAGAAATGGTGGCTGAGAAGGTGACTCTTGCTTTTTCAAAAGAGCTCTCCCTGTGTTGTGAGAAGGATTAGCTGAAATACTCCACTTTGGATGGACTCCCAGGATGAAACAGCTTCATAGGGCTCAAACTGATAGACTTGGAATGGCTTGGAAAACAGCCCCTTAGAAGAATTGTGAAGCTTGGATCAGTTTTTTGAGGGGGAATAATTCCATCAGGTTTCTGTCTGATAAAGACCCCCCGACTGTGGTGTGAGCAGAGAAAGGGAGCTGGAGTGACAGTCCAGGCAAACCGCCCCCACCAGGCCTGAACTTGAGCAGTGGCACTGAAAACAGAGAGAAGGAATCCTTCACAAGTAGCCCCAAGTCGACTTTGAGGCTAATACGATGAGAACATTTTCTACCAGCTTGAAGAATTAATTTATTCTTTATACTTCTGTTAGATCTTCTCCACTAGAATATTTTGTGAATATCCCCGATTAAGCATCTACTGCCCATCTAAAGAGCAGCACCCACTCAAGCTCTGGAATGATGCTGCATAGCAACACTGTTTTCTATTCCATACCCCCTTATAGGAGCTTAATATTAGTTTGCAGTGACCGAGTGAAAGTGAGTGCTGAGTATGAAAAATCCCTTAGTGGCACCGCTTTTCTAGCTTAGTGACCTTGGGAAAGTCACTTAAATTTGCTTAAACCTCAAGTTCTTCTTCTATAGAATGGGGATCCTCAGATACAAAATATTGTACCATAAGGTCTGAAGGCCAAATGTGGTCCACTGCCTGTTTCTTTATTTTCTTTTTTTTTTTTTGAGGTTTTAATTTATTTTTATAAAATCTGAGCTGCTGAGCTTCAGGGTACAGCAATAGCTCAGGGAAGGCTGGGATTATCTGCTGGTCCCTGCCTCCCCAGATCAGGAAGAAGGCGGGCTCATGCCAAAAGCTGCAACTCCTCTCAACTCCAGGGTGTGGAGGTGGGGTGGGTGTAGGGGTAGTGGAAGCTCCTGAGGCTCAGACTCTGCCTGCTTCTGCCTTCTCCCCATCCTCTTCCCAGCAGAGCCTGGCTGGCCTGGGGCAGCACAGAGGCCCAGGAGCAGTTGGAGGGAGGGGGATGGGGACAGAGCACCAAGGTGGGCAGGAACCTAGACCCTCCACTAAATCCTACAGCTTCCCACCGAATTCACAGCACAGAAAACACGTCTAGTCCAACAACCCCATGGGGAGGTGTGCGGAGTCCATGGTCCAAAGGGGCAGGTGGATGAGCGGGGACAGTGAAGACAACAGCAGGCTCAAGAGGGGAGAGGTGGCCGAAACTTCCTCCTACCCTTGGGAGTAGATGATGGGTGACTGATATTGATGTTGGTGATCATGGCATTCAGCTCCCGTCTGGAAGGCCAACAATGACAGGCAGAAAGAACAGAAGGGGAGCCCCCACTCCAAGCCAGCATTGCTTGAACAAAGCTTTGACTATACCAGTCCCTCCAACTTCCTAAAAGCTCTGCCTGTTTCTATTAATATAAATAAAATTTTAGTGGAACACAGACATGCTCATTACTGCATGTATTGAGTGTGGCTGCTTTTGCAGTACAATGACAGACCTGAGCGGTTGCTACAAAGGCTGCATGGTCTGTAAAGACTTACTGGCCCTTTACATTAAAAATGTACCAATGACTGCTATAAGGAAATCCCATTATCTTGTTACTTAAACCCTTTTGTAGTCTTCATTGGATAATCCCATAAGACAATACTCTTATTTAATTATGTGAAACCCTTTGTAGACTATAGAGTATGTATTATAAGGTAGTATGGTTCTTGGATGGTCTGTAAAGTACGGCAGTGGCCCAAAACAAAATTCACTGGTTGGCAGAAGTCAAACTGGCAATACTCACAGTGTCAAGGTTTCATTGCACAGTCCCTGAAAAGCATTCACAGGGATTGTAGTCATGTAAGGGTTGTCTGTAATTTCACTGCAAGAAAGAAAGACAAAAACACTTGATGAAAAAATGCCTTCCTCCTGGAGCTGGGCTCTTGCTGCACATATGCACTTAAATCAGTAACCCAACATGATACCACTTGATCATACTTCTTTTTAAGTTTCATTGACCTTTCTTAACCACTGGTGGCTCAAAGGTCTGGTGAGGTGGTGACAGCCATGCTAGATGGACATATACTCCTAACCCTAAGTGTGTGGTAATCAAGGAAGATTTGGCTGTGGGCCGAGGTTGACTTAATCCTCATCTCAGGAGAAGCAGACAGATCTCTGAGGTTGCTTCTGAATCTGCAACACCTTGTCCATAGCAAATAGAGTATTCTACATGCATGGAATCTCTAAGAAGGTCGGGAGACAGTTGTTGTCTGCTTTGTCAAAGATCAGTTCATTGTAGGTAGATGGTTTTATGAGGTCTGTCTGGAAAGTATCCAGCCATATAATATGATAAATAGAGACATGTATTGAAGAAGATACAACATACGATATACAGGAAACATTGTACAGAAGACAATGACGCCTCAGTCCCCTTCAAAGTAGGCACCTGGGACCTCACATAGTTCTCCCAGTGTCTCTTAACCTAACCCATACACATTCAACATTCTCAGGTGTTCTGCTTGTTGCAGGCCTTCCAGAATGTGGATCATTTTCAACAGGTTCTCAGCCATCTTGGAAGCAATTGTGCCACGCTTTTATTTGCGCTGCACTCTGTATCGTACCCAAAAGCCTTCTGAATCATCCAAATAGTTTTCATCATCCAAATAGTTGAATAGAATGTTCAAGCTTAAAGCAGAATTTGATGCAGACTCGTTGCTCTACTTGCTCAGTCATTTTGCATGTGACGGCCACACAGTACACATGCTCACTCAATGGCATCTGGCACCCACTGACTAGTATAGTGAAGGCGTCATTGTTCACACATGCTCAATCCAGTACGCTCCCCTTGGCTGCCAGGTTACATCGATATCGCACAAACCGTTCTCCTTATGTTAACAATGGCTGGATAATTTTCCAATAGACCTCGTATATCTGGGTTCTCTGTTCTGTTCCACGGGTCTATGTCTCTATTTTTGTACCACTGACATGCTATTCTGGTTACCATATCCTTGTAGTATAGTCTGAAGTCTGGATTTCATTTCATGATGATTACTAAAATGTCCTCCATGTGCCAAACTCTGCTAGGCAGATACTCCTGGAGAACCTTTCTATGCCAATCTAGTTCATGGGAGACTACTTGTATTTTGAACTGAGCTTTTCTACAGCAAAGAAGCATGATTTTTTTTCCTAGCAAAACCCCAAGAGTTCAAAGCCTATCACTCCACCTTTTGCTGACTCTGTAGTGCAAACTCAACTTATAATTCTCTCCGCATATATCTTTTCACTCCTGTACAATTAGGGAAGGCAACTGACTCGTGTCACAGGTTTTGAAAAAGAGCACATGGCCTTCAATCAGAAGTCACAGGAAGTAGTTTGAACACTACTCCTAAGTGCTCCTTGGGACTCTGCTGAGACAAAAGCACTTAGGTTTTCTATTCCTCAGTTTCCTTATTTGTAAATAAAAAGGCAGTAACTTCCTTTTTTACTTTATAAGGCAATTTGAGTGGATGAAATGTGATGCCTGGGAAAGTGTTTACAAAGCTACTAAAAACTACATGTGAAATAAGGTATTGCTATCACCAAATGCTCCTTCTATTTGATCATTCCCATCAGCAAATATTCCATGATTTCCTCCATTTAAAAAAAAACACACACACACACAAAATCTTTTTCCTGACCCAATATCCTCCAATTACTGAGATATTTTCTGCCCCCTTTTAATAGTAAAACTTCTCAAAAGAGTTTGTTATGGTTGCTCTCTCTAATTCTCCCCCTCCAATTCTCTCCCAACGATCCCTCCACTGGAACTCTTCTTGTCAGAATCACCAGTGCCCCATATCACTACACCCAGTGGCCGTTCCTCAGTCCTTGCCTTAGTTCACCCATCAGTGCAGAAACAACCAATCACTGCTTCCTCCTTGAAACAATTTCTTTCCTTGGCTTCAAACAAACTCCATGGCTGCCTCCTAGTCTTTGTCAGTGGTGAACAGAGTATTGCCAAACATTGCATGTGTGCATACTTACAGTATAAAGAATACATCAGTGGAATAAACTTTGGTCAGGTCAGGGAATATTCTAAGTCCAGTGTTGAAAATGCCACTAAATTAATGAAAAAAAGAAAAAAAGGGCAGAATTTAGGTAAGAAAATCAACACATGGGGAGTAGAATAATGTCTTAATATTAAATATTTTGCCAAGAATGGCTTTCCTACAGCAGTGACCCAGGAGTGCCATTGTCGCAGTACCATTTTAAAAATATGTGCAGAAAAAGAGGGGAATCTGTCAAAGACAATGTCTTTACCTTCCAAATTTTGTGCCATACAGGGAAAAATGTCTAGATTAAAAGATATGCATGAAACAGCATGAACACAAAGATGCTCAGGCTCCTGATGGCTCTCAGATTTAGTTGGTTTAACATTTGTCACAGATACTAGAAGCAGAAATGTTTTTTGAGAGGCGTGACATATCACAGGGTGAGACCTAGATAATACCCAGCAATGCTTTAGAGAAACTCTTCTAGTAGAAAAACTCTAGTTCCACTGATAGACTTTCTAAGGCAAATTCAGACTTGACTCCTTTTAGTGGGGAAGGCATAGGGTTTGGAGAGGCAGCAGGAGCCACAGGTCTCAAAATGAACAAATGAAATATTCTAGATAACAAAGGAGAGAGGCAAGACTCCATAAAGTATATTTGAAGTACAGTGAAGAAACTGGTTTAATAGCAATAGTTCATATGGAAGAGTGGGCTAAAAAGCCCCACAGTCAAGTGGGGGCCATATACTTGGACCAGGACCTCTGTAGTCTTCAGAAATCCCAACAAGTCCTTGTTTTTGACATTTCATCTAGTTACTTGAACCCCTAAATTCTTCCTGAAGGCAAGGGCAATTGCTTAGAATCCTGTGAGTTCCCCACAGAACTTCGTACATACTAGGGGATTGTCGCATCAAAGAGTTAGTGGTTGATGTGAAACTCAAAGTCCGAAAGAAGAGCAATTGCCCTCCTTGTTCCATAAGTTTTCATTGCACCCCAGATATCCTTTCAACTACATATCCCATCAGTATCGCCTATTCTCCTGGCATCTCCCAGTTCCACCTCTTCAATATGCAACTGTTTTTAGTTCCCCAAATAAGCCATGTGGTTCCATACCTCTGTGTCTTTATCATGCTACTCCATCCAGTTGTATTTCTCTTCTACTCCTCCACCTTCTTTTCCTGATAACTTCTATTCATCCTTAAAGACTTATCTTATAAAATATCTATGGGTATGTATTTTAAAGGCCTGGATGTTAACAGTGATTATTTCTGGGTATTGAGATTAAGGTTGGCTTTTATTTTCTTCTTCATACTGTTTTTGTTTTCTAATTTTTACAATGCATATAAGGAGTATTCTTCCAGCTGGTGTCTAGAGGGCCTGAGGCCATATATACCCATCCATTGAACATATTTTTACTGAACACCTACTCTGTGCTAAGCAGTAAAGATGCAACAGAGAGCAAAATTATTGTGATCCCTACTCTCATGGAACTGATGGTCTGCTCATCAGGTGTTACCAAAGCAAATCAGGAAGTGGTGGTTCTTCCGTTTTTGCTCTTCCGCCTCCAAGAGATTGCATTTTACCCTTTGTAATTTTTTTTTTTTTTGCTGTGTATCAGCCACTCTAATATTGTTATGATACCCATTTCCAAACAAAATTGACCAATTGGCTCTCAGGATTTTGTTCTGTGACATTACATTTAAAGAATATATATATTCTTTAAATACATACACACACACACACACACACACACACACACAAGATGGCAGGTCTCTGGTCTCAGCCCTATGTGCTGACTTTTGATTAGGTTTTAAATATGTGGGCCATTTCACTTGATACATTGCCCCAACCCAGGTCATACACCATTAAAATGACCCTGGACCACATCATCCCAGGGGGATTCCCTGCAGACAACAGCATTGAAATGTACCCCCCCAAAAAAAAAAAGAAAAGAAAGGAAAAAAAGTGGGATGGGAGAGGAGTTAGTACTCACAGGAACTTAAGGAGGGGCAGCTCTTTGAGGGCATCAGGTTCTATATAAGTTAAGCTTCTGGTATTCCGAATTTCTCTGTATAAATTACAAGGAACACATTACAATACTACATCCATTTCTAGCTAAAACAACATAAATTAGGTTTAACAAATGTTCGTGAGAAGAATATGCTTTTACATTATGCCACGGGGACTGTTGCTGCTGGAAGTCAGTCCCATCAACAACAAAATACTCCTGACCCCTCACAGGGACACATACAATGGCTGTTCAGCTCTCTTGTGTCATCGACTTAATTCTAGTCCATTTGAATTTATGGGCCTTCTCTTAATTGTAGTTTTGGAGTTGTTTTTTTTTTCCCCCTTAGATTTAGATAGAAAAGAAAAACCACTCTAATGGTTTGGTAAGGAGTTGAGGACAAATATCTTTATTATTAAATATTAACAATAGCAAGTATCCTGGCCAAGACAATGAGCACTGGAGTGGGAGGTTGAGTGCATTATATGATTGACAACAGCAAGATGGGTGGTGAGGCTCTTCTTTCTGTCATTGCTATTTCAGATGTAGTGTAAGTGGTGAGTCTTCACAGTTCACTTGGGTTTACTTTGTAACTTCAGCGATTTAAGACTCTTATGCATATGTGGTGTGATAATCATGTGTGTTCGTAACCTACATACTTAGGTTTATATACATGCTGATCAAGAATACACAGTTTGCATTAGTGAAATTAGTGATTGTTAGAAATGGACTCTCACCAGTAAAAGTAAATGGATTCAACATAGGTACATTGGCTAATAGAGTATATAAGAACCCAGTGAGACCTATAGGCTTTCTCCTTAGGGATGGTATCTGAGGCTTTGCTCCTAAAGAGATCTGCATCCAGTCATTGATCATGCTGATCAAAAAGCTTAGAATCTGGCCTCTGCAATTTTTAGTCAATTTTATTGAAGAAGAATTCACATTCCATGAAATACATACATTGTAGGTATACAGTTCAATGGTTTCTAGTGAATACACAGAATTGTGCAACCATCATCACAGTTTCAGAACATTTCTATCAGTGAGAAAAGTGACCACATGCCTGTTTATGGCTAATCTTCACTCCTTCTCTCATGCCTAGAAACCACTGATCTGTTTTCTATCTATTAATCTGCCTTATCTGGACATTTCACATAAATGGAATCATATGATAGGTAGTCTATTGTATCTGTCGTCTTTAATTTGGTGTGATGTCTGTGAGGTTCATCCACATTGTAGTGTGAATCAGCAGTTTGCTCCTTTTTATTGCTGAATAGTCAGATGGACCTGAGAGAGAACCTTGGCTCTGCCACTTCTTGCTACATGACCTTGGAGAAATTTCTTGACCTCTTTGGGCTAGTTTCCTCTTCTATAAAATGGGGACAATAACAGCACCTGTTTCATGGGGCTTTCATGATGATTAAATAATATCTCTAAGGGATTTTATATGTGGCCTTCACACAGTGAGAGTTCTACAAATAATGGTTTTATTATTGTTACTTGCATGAGTGGAATGAAAGCTAGAATGGACATCAGGGACTTGGGCTTGGAGGTGTTGCAATGTGCTTGTAAAATGAAAAATAAAAGCCTGGTATTTTGACTAAGGACGTTGAATATGAAACAAACATTAGTAAAAGAAAGGATGGAATCAACTCTGAGAACAGAAACCATCTCCTCTTTCTCCTCCCTACACACACAGCTTACTGTTTATATTAATAGTAATATACCCTTACTGGTCCATTGTCTTCATTAATATAAGTTTACTATTCCAGGAGATTCTTGCCCAGGCAAATAACTTTATCGTTCATTGCAGAAACTTTTTAAAAGAAATTCCCCATCAATACTTCAACAGAAAGCATCAACAGTTTACATCCCAAGACTCTTAGAGCCCCTCACTTCAAAATCGTCACTTTGCTAATCCTAAATTATTATGTCATGATTCTTACCAAACCAAGACCCTGCATAGGAAGATCCCCTTTAAACCCCTTTACATTTCATCCTGGTTTTAAAACTGAAAGCTCTGTATCCTTGGAATTCCCACTGTCCTGAGCAAACTGGGACAGTTGGCCATCCTACTCCAAAATCTCACAAGTTTCCCACCTTGCCCCTCCACAAACTATCAGTCTCTGCTTTTTTTTTTTTGAGACACAGTGTCACTCTGTTGCCTGGGCTAGAGTGCCGTGGCATCAGCCTAGCTCATGGCAACCTCAAACTCCTGGACTCAAGCGATCCTCCTGCCCCAGCCTCCCAGGTAGCTGGGACTACAGGTACGTGCCATCATGGCCGGCTAATTTTTTCTACTTTTAGTTGTTTGGCTAATTTCTTTCTATTTTTAGTAGAGATGGGGTCTCACTCTTGCTCAGGCTGGTCTCAAACTCTTGAGCTCAAGCAATCCTCCCGCCTCTGCCTGCCAGAGTGCTAGGATTACAGGCGTGAGCCACCATGCCCAGCCTATCAGTCTCTGCTGATGTGATTCTCTCTCTTTTCAAGGTGAACAATAAACTTGCCAGAATTTTCCATTTGGGTAGGAGAGTTTGAGCTTCTTTTAGAGACTAGCAAATGTAAACTAGTTAGAGTTTGGACCTTGAGTGTGGTTTTTAGTCTGAGAAATTGCTCCATAAGAGAGTATTGTTGAACAGGTAGTCTTGAGTGAGTGGCCCAAGAGTATGTCACAATGAAAGGAAATGCAACCCACCTTAGCTTAAAAGGTAGAGAATAAAAGGGAAATAAAACACTGCCACTCATAAGAATTGATTAAATGAGGCAGGCAACTTACATGGAGGCTGGAAGAGAAGAAAGAAATGCGAGAGGCCACAAGGAAAGGGGAGAAAGCGCAAAAGAGGAGATGGACTTCTAGGGGAAAATACAAGAGGAAAAAAAGAGAAAGATGAACAAGAGATACCTCAAGAAAACAGCAGGAAAAGAAGCCGCTTTTTAAGGTACAAAGACGGCCCAATGCTTGATCACAAGTGACTTTTAAAAAATCTCTCCTGAAGCAAAGAAGAGGTGGCATGGTCATAGATTGCCAGTGGTTTCCCTAAATGGAGAGAGATGATATTAGAAGAAAATGCAGCTAGTATAACCTTTTTGAGAATAGGAAGAAAGGAGGGGTGGAGGTAAGTACCAAAGAATCTTCAACTAGAGAAGGGTGAAAGAAGAGTCCAAATTTGAGTGAGTTACAAGCATGTCTTGGAGGATGAATTTGAATTACACAATTTTAAGTTAGGCAATTATGGCCCAAGTGTGCAGGAGGCTAGCTATGCTGCCAGAAAGCGGGGGACATGGAAAGAAAAGCTGTGTGTAATTGAGCACAGCAGGTTGGAGTTTGGACGACAGCTGTGCCTGGATCTCTCAGCAACTGCTCTGCCGCCTGCTATCCACCCTGTACTATGCCATGAGCAAGAAATAAACTTCACTCACCTTAGGGCTGTTACACGTTTGTATGTTTGTCTGTATCTTATATTATAGTAATTTGCCTACCCAAACTAATATAATAAGCATAAATAAAATTCTTAAAACACAGAGTACACCCCCATAGTGGTCATATTTAGTACATAGGTTTAAAGGTGAAGAATGTACAATTTTCACTTTATTTATCTTGATGAAAAGAAGAAAAAGAATAACAAAAGAGATGCAAAAAGCAACCCAAACTTTAAAAAAAAAAGCAAAGAAATATACTGTATCCAAAAATATCTTTAAAATTTGCAGTACCAGGTAGGCTACTTAAATATACTCTTTTATGGAAGCAGGCTATTTTTCTTTGTTGGGGAAGTATGTGAGGCTCTTAACACTTGCTGATTAGAAAAGTCCAGCCTTGAAAGATGGAGGGATAAAAAGTGACTGAGTGTGCTTCTTATCACCTGGGATGGTTCTGCCAGTGAGGAAAGGAGAGAACTGACTTCATGTGAAGCAGGTCACGATCATCTTCATTTTGCAGGCAAAACAATGGAGACATATTTAGAAAGGTTAAGTGACTAACCCATTACGCAGTTAGAGGCAACACTGGGCCTTCATCTAGGACTTCTAACGTTAGATACAGCCTTTTTTTTTTTTAAATGATGCTTCAAGGAGATCATCCATCAGAACTAAAAAGAAATTTAAATATCCACTGTTGTTTAACTCTCTGTCATTGGATTTCACATAGTAATAAAATGGACATTTAGACAAAAAGTGTAACCATGTGCAGTTTTCACAATTCATCAGATTAATAATTTGTATACATTAGGTTCATTTAATCATATGTTTGTGTTTTTTTTTTTTTTGAGACAGAATCTCACTCTCTGGCCTGGGCTAGAGTGCC